>RPOG01000462.1:254195-351436 GCA_008086565.1 Thalassoma bifasciatum | reverse complement strand
CTTTATGAGCACACCATTCCTCATCCTTCTCAACATTTTACTTTTTGAATGGTTAGAATAAGTGCAACTTTGTTCAAGTAGCAGTCAGAAAAAATGGGCGGGAGAGCAAGTAATAATAATAAAGTCAAATATCAATATATCGAAATGCTGCATTTTGCATCTTTTAACAGCGGCGGCCTCCATGTGTGGTCCGTGATCTCTTCAATGATTTCCGTGATGGCTCCAAACTCCTGGATCTCCTGGAGGTGATGAGCAACCAGCGCATCGTGAGTTTCCCTCTAAGATCAACGTTTTTTTTCTTCATCCAAACTGCTCGAAGTTTTCAAACCAACCGACTCTTCTCTGGTTGTTTCTCTGCAGAGTCGGGAGAGAGGGAGGGGGACGTTCCAGCACAGGAGCAACATCGAGAAAGCTCTTTCCTTCCTGAAGCAGAAATCGGTGAATAAAACCCTCTGACTGTCACACTGAATCAATCACAGTCACTATCAAAGTGTTAACATTTCTAGAACACTCTCTCTTCTCCTCAGATCAAACTGGTCAACATTCACATTCCTGACATAATGGATGGTAAACCCTCCATCATCCTGGGTCTCATATGGACGATTATCCTCCAGTATCATGTGAGTGTCATCATTTTTTTAAGATTCAGCCTTAAGTAAAAATAATTTCACTCTCATTTATGTTATTCATTGATCAAAATTTGCAACCTGATGCTAATTTGTCAGTATATCGGGACGCTCTAAGTTCACGCTGCCTTTTAAAGTTGTAGCCAAACAATAAAATAAGGTTCTTTATATTTTTATTAACATATATGAAATAAGTACATCCCCTCTTTAAATACTGAGCAGACTCTGGTTGATTCCTCAGATCGAAGAGTTGGCCAGCGGCCTCAATTTCAGCTCCCGTCAGTCCTCCATGGAGTCCTTGAACACCCTGGACTCCAGTCTGTCCAGTCGCTCCACCAGCAGCAGTCCAGTTCCTCCTCGAGGGTCACCGCTCCACGCCAAATTCAGGGTCTCTGCCAAGAAAGCTCTGTTGCTCTGGGTCCGGGAACAATGCCACAAGTAAGAATCACCTCGACGTAACGATGCTTGAATTCGGACGCTGTGAGTTTTAGTATCAGTGATGTTAGAATGAAGAAGTAATCAAATGTTCTCTCTGTTTCCTCAGAGCTGGCTGTACATTAAACGTTAAAGACTTCAAAGCCAGCTGGAGGAGCGGCGTCATCTTCCTGGCCATCCTGTACGCTCTGAGGCCGGACCTGGTGGATCTGTCCAAGGCCAGAACCAGGAGCAACAAACAGAACCTGGAGGAGGCTTTTCACATCGCGGAGAGGGAGCTGAGGATCCCCAAACTGCTGGACCCTGACGGTGAGTGGATAAACAGTTTGCCTTTTTTAAATCTTCAAGTTCAAGAGTATAAACTCAGGGGTGAGGAGGTGGAGGTTACAAGTCGACTGGATCACTGACAGACTGAGCAGAACCTCAATGTGAGATGGGTTAAGTGTTCACTTCTTAATTTTCTCAGAAAAAAAACCTGATGTATCAGACCTCTTTGGATCCAATATCAGAGTCGTGCAGCTTTGATATTTAATCAAGTTACGTGCACACACCTCAGGCGATGTAATGCCTGATTATCCACACTAGACTAGAAGTGTGTGAAGAGAACAGAGCACAGAGAAATGTCTTCCTTGTGACCCAATTGTTGAACAATGCACACCAAAGTGTCCTCGCAGGAGCCAAAACATATGTTTAAGTGCCTCCCTGGTTATCGAACCACACTTATCTGCCCCTTTTGCTGGTGATAACATGATAAACTGCACCTTTGGGAGCCAAAACATGTGCCTAAGTGACCTCTTGTGAGCCAAAATACACTTAAGTGCCCTTTCAGGAGGAAAACAGCTCATTAAAATCCTCTTGGTAGCCAAAATATGTGTCTAAGTGATCTCTTAGGAGCCAAAATGTTTGACAAAATGTGGCCTATACTCTTAAATGCCCGCTCAGAAGAAAAACACCAATGGTAAACAGCCCTGTTGGGAGCCAAAATGTTTGCCTTATTCGCCTATAAGGAACCAAAATACACTTTAGTGCCCTCTCAGGAGCAACAAAGCTCATTAAAATCCCCTTGGGTGCCAAAAAACTGTGCCAAAGTAGCCACTTGGGAGCCAAAATCCACTGGAGTTCTTTTTCAGGAGCAAAAACTTTTGCTAAAAACAGCCCTCCTGGGAACCAAAATACACCTTTGTGCCTTCTCAGGTGCAAAAATGCATGTTACTCAACCCTGCTCAACCAAAGAGACAAATGGTTAAAACTAGCCCTTGCAAGACAAACAATCTACGTGGTTAAAAGTGGCAAAAATGACAAGAAGCAGCAATAAGAATAAATTTAAGGTGGCAAAAAAATGGTCAAGAAGCAGCAAAAATTGTGAGAAAACTTGAGGAAAAACTCAGAAAGTTGCAAAAATGGTCCAAAAATGATGGGAAAAGTTGTCAAAACAACAACCAATTGGCCAGAGAAAACTTAGAAAATAGTCAGAAGGCAGCAACAATGGGGAAAAGTGACAAATAAACTGTAAAAATAGCTGTAAAAATCATTCTTGAAACACTTCACACCACAGGAAAATCAGACAATCAGATTGTAAGAAAAGAGGAAAGAAGAGGATCATAGTTCAGTTGAATTTTAAAATCTTTGTTATTGTCATTAATCCTGGGCTTCTCTTCTTGGAAATGTAAAGATAGCACGTCTGCCTCTCTTTCTGATTTGTCTCAAAGTGATGCAGGAAACATTTTGTCAGCCTTGTTAGTTTCACAACACGGTCTCGCCCTCACGTCTCACTTTTTTGATCATTTATCAGCCTAATCGTCTCGTTCTGCTTCGTTCTGATCGGCCCCAAACAAAGCGTCCTTCTTTCTCCAAAACCTTTCTCTGATTCGTCTCACTGACATACTTCAGGAGCAGGAATGATTCGCTGGCATTTGAAGTTTAGTTTAGCAGCAGGAGCAGAGTTCTGTGACAGTAAAAAAAGCCCGAGGGCGAGAAGGATGATGATGCGGCGGTCTGCTGACTCACTGGCTGCTTGTTTGCTTCAGTCTGGTATAAAAACCCAGTCTCCTCTCTGCTCCGCCTGTCAGATTTGTCATCAGACTTTTATAAGAGTTACACCTCCATTCTCCAGATTCCACTTTTTAAACTCCACCTGCAGCAGGATGTGTTAGTGTAGATCTCTGAGTGTTGGTGTGTGTTGGTGTGAGTCTCATCATGGAGGAATGTGATGTGGATGCAGATGTGGACGTTCGGGACCCTGATGAGAAGTCCATCATGACCTACGTGGCTCAGTTCCTGCAGTACTCCAGGGACCAGCCGCTGCCAGAGGAGGAGATGCAGGTCGGTAAATCAGAAAACAACAACACAATTCACACTGTGCACAAAAATCTGTTCAGCTTATTGTGAGTGAGATGCAGCGAAGCTTTTCCTGATTCAGTTTAACGCCTCACAGGTTCAGACAAGGACGTTCAGATCAGGAAAGACTTGATTCAACGAGTGTGTGTGTTACATAGAGGAGCTGCTGAAACTGACACAACTTTATGCAACCTATACATAACACACACACACAAAAAAAAATCAATGCAATTGACATTTAAACCTCATGCAATCCTGCAGATTTGTCTACAAAAGCCCGACTTTGATTTTCTACTCCTGCCAAAATCAATATTTGAGTTAAAGCACGATGCATACATAAGCTGACAAATGCTGCAGTGATCTTTTAAGCCTGGTTGTTAAAAAGTTTCTGCAAATATGAGTCAGAATCAGGGGGTTTCCACTGGATTCATGAATGGATTATTGTTTTATGTGTTTTCTGTTCAGCTGGGATGATTCTCTTTCAAGTTGTGCTGCAGGCGTCCTTAATTCCTACTCTTTTTCTGCAGGATTTGAAGGGGATGTTTGCATTTCTTCCTTCTTTTTGCTTCACTCTTTCTTTCTTTTTTCCTCTTTCTAGACACAATACCTGAATCTCCCTAAAAGCCCTTCTCCTGTCAACCTGCCCGTTCACTACACTCCTGCTATTTCTGCCTCACCTCTGCGACAGGTACACCTCACACTCTGTTTTTTTCTCACCTTTTATCCACCTGCTAACCTTCCAGTTACAGAAACTTGCAGCAAACTGGGATGGAAACGAACTGGAAATAGAATCCAGTTGATGTTTTTCTCAATCTTCACCTGAGAAAGTGCCACACCCCCCTCTCTTTGCATGGTTGCTGTTTTTTTGTTTACAGCATAAACCACATTAACGGCCTCCCCAAACTCTGCCAAACCTTTACAGAACCCACAAATAACCTTAGATTATAATTCTCACCACTTTACTGGCGTGTTTTAAACCCTGTAAAGTTGTTTACTGGGACGGCAGCGCAGTCACACAAACTTTTACATCAGTTGCTAAAAGCAGGATTACCTGCAGATCGTTGGGTGATTAAAAGCAGGACGGATCATGCAGAATCAAACTAGTTTACCCTGTTCTCTGGGACGGGATCCAAATTTAAAGCGAGGGTGTGTTCCTCCTCTCCTCTCGGCTTCTCCTTATACCGAGCGATCACTCAGAGTGGACACAAACAGCTGTGAGCTCAGGTTTCTGACAAGATATCAGCCTCTGTGTGTGTGTATATTCTCCCTTTTAGAAGTCGAGATTCCTCCTGCATTGATTTATGGAGATGTGCTGCAGGGTAGAGGGGGCATGACGTCTGAGAATGTTTCACTAAATTAAGAGATTTCTTTTATTTTAAGAGACACAGCCAGGGATTCAAAACAGATTTTTTTCTCAATCAGTTTTCTCCAAACAGAAAATATTGTAATGTTTTCGGTTTAGTTTCCAATCCGAAATTTCTACGAACAATCTTATCTTTTCTATATTCAACTTACTGTCTGCATGTGTCTAGACTGAATTATTATTTGCATTTTTTCCAAGCCGACTCACGTGTGACTGAAATTTCCTCTGCCTCTTGTTTACATTTGAGCAACCTTTCCAAGCATTTGACCAAATACTTTGTACTTAAAAAACAAAACAGTTATTTGTGAGGATATTCTAGTTATAACTTATTTATATTTTGCCGAACTCGCTCTTCTCTGCCTGGTTTATTGATTTGTCAGGGAACAGGAAGAGTCCTAACCAGGGATCTGAACAAGAATTTCTTTCTCTATTGGTTTGTTCCAAGAGAAACAGTATTATAATGTTTTCAGTTTTGGGATCCACTTACAAATTAATTCTCTCAAACTGGTTGAAAAACGTCATTCCTGAACTAGTTAATATTGTTTTATGTCAGCCATAATTGGTTGGTGTAACTTTAACACTTTCTTATGGGCTGTTATGTCTCACAACAAACTCTACAATTCACCAGATCTTTGCATCATCAGGGGTTGACTTAAGTTCACCACCGACCTGATTTATTTACGTACCAGAATAGAAAGCGATTTCATTCATTCTCCTACAAACAAACTACTTAATCTTTTTATACTTGACTTACTCGTCTGCATTTGTCAGCTTTGATTGGCAGATTTGGCAAAAGACTGAACTATTATCTGTCAAAAAGAATCAGTCCAAACTGATGAATGAAGGATGAATGCGGGAAATTCACACTCATCAGCCCAGAAGCTGCACATGAGACGTACTTGGACGTTCACACATGACAATGATCCAAAACACAAGGACAAGTGGACCTGCCATTGGCTACAGCAGAATAAAGGGAAGGTTCTGGAGTGGCCATCTCAGTCTCTTGACCTCAATATCAAAGAAAAGTCATTCATATTCTCTGAGAAAAGGCCAAGAAATCATAAATTCTGCCAGTGTATGTAAACTTTTTAGCACAACTGTATAACATGCCTGAAATACAAACCTGATCAGAATCTTGGGACCTGTTAAAAAGTTGCAAAAAATACACATTTTGCTTTAAAGTTCTAAGTAGTTTCAAAACATAGAAAGAAGATAAAAGTGAGGCTATGTGGCTATACCTGCCATTGGCTACAGCAGAAGAAAGTGGAGGTTCTGGAGAGGCCATCTCAGTCTCCTGCAGGTTTTTTGACAATTCTTTCCTTTCCCCTTGACTCAGAATCCAGAATTGTTAGTACCGCACTGGATGAAAGATGCAAGTGTCTGTCAGGAGCTCAGAAACTCACTGACCTTTTATACACACACACTGATTACAAGCAAATAGATCACAGGTTTTACAAAGTTCATTTAACCAATATTAGCTCACTACAATGTTAATTACTTGCGTATGATACAAATTTTGACGGGTATTTGTTGGTTTAACTTACATGTGTCTATAACTTGAGATGAAACCGTTCTGTTAAACATATTTACCTCAGTACCATCATCAAAACTTGGCATTAATAAGACTTTTAGACTCCAAATCCAGAAATGCTTTAGGGGAGTGAAGCAGTGATTGATGAGGATCAAATGTAGCTGGACTTGTTTGCACACATGATTCATGGTCCACAGGTGAATTTGCATTCACTCGTGTTGTTGTGGACGTGGACTCCTGTTTGGGCTTGGTCCTCTGTTCTGCTCAGGCTTGCTGTGATGCTGTGAGGAAAGCAGATTTTGGCAGAGCAGCAAACATTCAGCTCTTTGTAAAGTACCTCATGATCCCTTTTTGCCTCACGGGGATTTGTTTCTGCCCAACTATAACCCATTAAATCATTTTTTTCTGTTCACAATAAAAATTAGCAGCACTGGATACAATGTTCCACATGGTTTAAGTTAAAGAATTAGGTCAGAGGTGACTTTATTTGTGCCTGTAGGTAGATTTAGTTTGCAAAGAATGAGTCAGCCTGAGTTTAAGAATAACTAACAATCAGGACAAGACATGACACGACAAACAAAACCTTCACAGAAACAGGAAATTAACAATCAATAAAACAGAAAGGAAAGCAGTAATGTTAAAGAATGGTTGATAAAACAGGCTGGAACTAAAATTTCAAGGAAAAGAAGAGAAAAATAGATCTATTTATAGATAATAAATGAAGAGTTTGTTCCTGTAGTGTCACAGCTCTGTTACTTCTGTGTTTCATCCTTTTCTCTGTGGACGTAAACAGACAAAGCTGTGTTTGTTTGGCACAGATTTGTTCATGGAGCCATGTTTGGGTGTGACCTTAAACTAAATTTTAAACCTGGACTAACTCACTCACTCAGTCTCAGTCAGTAACTTTTGTTTTCCTCTCACAGGCGTCGCCTGATCAGAAAGCTCAGGAAGTGACCTGCTGGTTGGTTCAGGCCTACGATGAGCTGCTGGAGGGCTGGAACTCCACGGAGGGAGAGAGCTACTCGGAGAGATACCACGTGAGTTTCTGCTCAGTTTAACATCTGAGTTACTCTTTTAGAAAAAATTAGAAATGCAACAACCAGCAGTGGCGTGCGCAGACTTTTTGAAGGGCAGGGGCCAGTCACAAAAAAACAGGCACATTCAGCATGTGTTTTGGCAGTTTATCAAGTTTTAGCCAACAAACGGCCACATAAATGTGCTTATCCAACCATGAAGGCACTTTAGCAAGATTTTTGGTTCCCAAGAGGCCACTTAAGCACAAGTTTGGCACCGAAGATGGCAGTTTGGCAATTGTTTTGTTACCCAAGAGGGCACTTGAGCATGCTTTTGGCCCCTGATAGGGCACTAAAGTCTAATATGCTCCCAAAATGGCACTCTAACATGTTTTGGCCTCAAAGCTGGCCCTTAAGCAAACGTTTTGGCTCCCTAGAGGGCAGTGTATTATGTTTTAACCAGACAGAGGAGTAGATAAGTGTAGTGCACCAACCAGGATGGCACTTGAGTATGTGTTTTGGCTCGCAAGACAGCTCTTTAGTGCAAGTTTGGTACTAAAAATGGCACTTTAATGCATGTTTTGGCTCCTGGGAGAGCACCTAAGCATGTTTTGGCTCCCAAGAAAGCTTTTTCATGCAAATTTTCACCAAAGATTGCACTTTAGATTCCAAACTGGCATTTTACATTTTTGCTCACAAGACCACGCATTTGTGTACTTTTTTGGGTCCCAATACCGCCTCTTTTGTACAAGTTTGTCACCAAAGATTGTGCTTAGGCTCCTATGACGGTCCTTTTGTCCAAGCTTGGCACTAAGGATGTCAATTTTGTGCATGTTTTGGGTTCCAAGAAGGCACTTTAGAGCAAGTTTGGCACCAAAGAATGCACTTTAGAACGGGTATTGTCTCTCAAGAAGGCATTCTTGCATGTGTTTTGTTCCTAAGAGGACACTTTTGTGTATCTGTGGGGTCCCAGGAGTGCACTTTGATGCAAGTTTAGCACTAAGAATGGCTCTTGTGCTCTCTAGGGAGCCAAAACCCAAGCTAAAGTGCCCTCCCAGGGGGTAAAAAGCCAAAACACTTGCTGCAGTGCCCTCGTGGTTGGCACACAACAACAATCTACCCCTTTGCTGGCTAAAACATGATAAACTGCCCTCTTGGGATCCAAAATACATAACCAACTAGGATTCCCTAGCCCACTTTTTTCAATAATTGGGTCTTGGGGGGAGGGGAGGTCTGCCCCTTTTGCCCCCCTCTGTGCACACCACTGTCATCCACATCAACTGTAAAATCCACACATCACATTAAGTCACTTTTATTAAACTGATATGAGGATATTGATGATTGAAATTATTAGTAATGGAACCATTTTTTGCCCCTCAGGTATTTCAGACCTTCCTGGTGTCCTTCAATGAGCAGCGGCGTCCCATCATGCCTTTGCTGACCCAGATGAGACGGACGCCGAAACTGAGCGATGAGCAGCGGGCTCTAAGGGAAGCGTGGGACACCCTCACTGAAAAGGTCAGCTTCATTCAAAACTTACCTCCTGTACATGCTGAAGAAATCTCTGAAGCTTCTTCTTGGTTTCATTTTGTTTGAAGTTTCTCTGAGGTTGAAAAATTGGCTTTTGGAGAGGGAGTAAAAGCTTACGAGACTACGACACTAAAGATACAATATTAGCAAAAAGCTTGACAAAAGCTCAGATCCTAATCCCTTTTTCTGTTTTAGCCACTAGCTTTAACATGCATTTGTCTCTTTTCAGCTCCGCGAATACAAAATCGAGTTAGATATGAGTCTCCCTGCGCCTCTGGACACGGTGGCTCGTTGGCTGCTGAAAACAGAGGGAGCTCTGGCGGAGGAGGAGGGCGACCCACAGGACCACGGCCGAGCTGCAGACGACGCTCGGGAGAAACAGGAGCTGCTGAAAGTGAGAACCAACAGGAGAAAGAGAAAGAAAAAATTAATCAGACTCAGAAAACTGAAGCAACTCTCTCTATCTTGACTCTGCAGGTTTGTCTGGAGGAAATGCCGCAGCAGCTCAAAACCTTCCAGTCCTTCCAGAACGTGGACGAGTACGGAAACACGATGGTTCCCGCTGACAAGATGGAGGAATTGAAGAGGAGGTGACGATCGTTTCCTGTTCCTCACATCCTCCTGTTGCTTCTTTAGATCATTTCTGTGACCAATGACTGTATATAGAATGGACAGCGTGCTTCCGCCTGTCACCGTTTTACAATTTTGAAGCCAAAAAACCCCGTTTCTCTAGCCGCCATTGTGCAGCCAGAGTCTGCGCAGTAGAGAATTTCTGGTGGAGCCAAGTAAAAAAGAGAAATAAAAATATTTATTTCTTCTTCTTCAGAAGGTTTAGTCTCCTTTTGGCTCTTTCCGGAAGTTTCTTTTATCCCCGATAAAAACTACTCACGAACGGCAGCTGTCAACTATCGTAAAACGAAACTTATATCGCGGTTTTTAAACCTCCAATAACTAATGAGAAACTAACTTCTCAGGAAAAAAAAACACCGTGACACCATGCAGCCAGATGACATCGTCGTACTACCTTAGCATAAAGATGAGAGAATTGTTTCTACGAGGTATCGTAATTTTTTTAAGTTTTCCCGGCTCATATCTGGAATACATGGGGAGGCGGGGCTTATGACCTATACTGCAGCCAGACACCAGGGGGCGGGGCTTATGACCTATACTGCAGCCAGACACCAGGGGGCGGGGCTTATGACCTATACTGCAGCCAGACACCAGGGGGCGGGGCATCTGCTGGAGGCTTCAGTTTGAGCCGAACGTCGTTATGTCCACTTATTATACAGTCTATGTCTGTGACTCTCCCTAATTTATGGATGTTTCCTCCAGGTTCACCGGTGTGAGAGTTTCAGCTAAATACCACGGGATCAAGCTGGAGTACCGGGAACACCGCCACACGGTTCTCGATCTGTTGGGGCAGATCAGGACAAAGCTGCGGGTTTGGAAGAGACCTTATATCTCCCCAGAGGCTGTCAGGGTGCTGCTGCAGGAATGGCATGTGAGTAGATCTGGGAAATCTGGGAATTCACTTTCATTTGAGGGGAGTGGTTCAGTTTCCAGTAAATACACACAGTTGTGCTGCAAAGAATATATTTGGAGAGGAGTCAAGGTCCACCATTCCTACTGTGAAACACGGAGGTGGGTCACTGATGTTTTGGGGATGTGTGAGCTACAAAGGCTCAGGAAACTTGGTCCAAACTGATGAATGAAGGATGAATGCAGCATGTTATCAGAAAATACTGGAGGAAAATTTACACTCATCAGCCCAGAAGCTGCACATGAGACGTACTTGGACGTTCACACATGGCAATGATCCAAAACACAAGGCCAAGTGGACCTGCCATTGGCTACAGCAGAATAAAGTGAAGGTTCTGGAGTGGCCATCTCAGTCTCCTGNTTTGTTGCTTTTGGGCCAGTTTGGTCACTTTTCACTCTATTTTTCACCACTTTTGGACCATTTCTGGCTACTTTCTGAGTATTTCTCAAGTTTTCTCCAAATTTTTGCTGCTTCTTGACCATTTTTGGCCATCTTAAAATATTTGTTATTGCTATTTTTTGCTGTTTTTGCCATTTTTCACCACTTTGATTGTTTCTCTTGCAAAGGTAGTTTTCAACAATTTCATCATTTGGTTGAGCAGGGTACCCTCAAACATCAATGACAGCTTGAAGTCTTTAACCTCACATTGGCTACAGCAGAATAAAGTGAAGGTTCTCGAGTGGCCATCTCAGTTTCCTGACCAATTTTCTTGCCAATTTTTGTTGCTTTTGGGCCAGTTTGGTCACTTTTCACTCTATTTTTCTGGTGAAAACCTGGTAAAGACCGATGAAAGACTCATAAAGAGTTCAAAAGAGGTTTAAAAACGACGAAGAACTGGTAAAAACCGGTAGAATTTTATAAACAATAACGATAAAAAACGACAAAAACGGTAAAAAGTGGTGAAACTAACAAAGAGAAGCAAAGGTAGTTTTCAACAATTTCATCATTTGGTTGAGCAGGGTGCCCTCAAACATCAATGACAGCTTGAAGTCTTTAACCTCACATTGGCTACAGCAGAATAAAGTGAAGGTTCTCGAGTGGCCATCTCAGTGTCTTGACCTCAATATCAAAGAAAAGTCATTCATATTCTCTGAGAAAAGGCCAAGAAATCATAAATTCTGCCAGTGTATATAAACTTTTTAGCACAACTATATAACATGCCTGAAATACAAACCTGATCAGAATCTAGGGACCTGTTAAAAAATTGCAAAAAATACACATTTTGCTCTGTTGGATCTTTAAAGTTCTAAGTAGTTTCAAAACATAAAACGAAGATATAAGTGAGGCTATGTTTTCATTACATCACTTCACAGCGTTTCACCATAAAACGCTGTGAAAAAGGAATCTGTGCTTATGCAGAAACACTAGACTTTAAACACTATAGTATCATGTCAGGCCTGTAGATGGCGATATAACTGTAGGAGCCGTACACACAACAACAATGTAGAGGCTGAAGAAGAGGTGAGCCGATCATCTGGTGTTTCTAATAAACACAAATAAACATGAATGCATGTTTTATTAGAAAGCAGTCATTAGATTCAACAGCACAAGAACGAAACTGTAGGTCGCTATTGTTGTTGTCTTTTGATTTACACATGGCACTATGAAGTTTTATGCAACGCACAAAGCTGAGCATGACATTAGTGCTTTCATTGAAAATGCCGGCTCACCGTTTACACAGCAACAGTGGAAACAGCGTTTCAGAAAAATTCCACTCTGAGGGGTGTTTTCAAGATTTTGCATAATAGGTCGGCTGAAATGCAATTTCTGTGTAAACAGGCGGCTGAAACACAACAATACTTTTGCGTTTCTCCCTAAAACTTTTCTTGTGTAAACAGCAATTTATTGGAAACAACAGAAGTGAGATAGTCTGTGCGTCAGTTGATCAAAAGTTTGAGACCACAGCTAAACAAAAAACTAAAATAGTGATTAAAGTTTGAAAAAAACTTTTGATTAACTGAAGAACAGACTTAAAAGTGTTTTTAAACAAGGTTCCTACACATTTTAAGAAGTCTTAAAGTCATGTATCTAATACTAAGGCCTTAAAAAGTCTTGAATTTATTGAAATGTTATATTGTGGTCTTAAATAAACTACTGCAAGGTCTTAAATTTGTCAGGGCAGGATTGGTCAAGTTTGTATTGTTTTTTTTTATGGGTCACTTTTTGCACTTTCACATCCAGTTGTTGAACAGAGAGCACTGAGGATCACTTTATGTTCATTAAACGGATAAAAAATAAACCTGATTTGGTCAAATACAGCAGGATCTCCCAACCATCAACTATATTTATAGTGTTTTTGGTCTTATTTTCATTCAAAGTGGCATTAAAAAGGTCTTAAAAAGTCTTAAATTTGACCCTGTTTAAAGTGTAAGAATGTCACTAAAGCTTCTTTTGACAAACAGGAGCTGGTGAACACTCAGGAGCTGCCGTCATTGCTGGAGGCAGCTCTCCAGAAGCTGAAGCAAGTTTCTGAGAAATACTCCAGTAAATCTGCCCTCGGTGAGTCGTCTCTGACTTTCTAAAAGATTCAAACCTTTCTGCGAGGATCAGCTCACTTGATGGATTCATGGTTGTGTTTTTTTCCCCTCCTCAGCTGGAGATTACAACCAGGTGATTCAGCAGGTGAAGCAGCTGACGGAGGAAACAGCTTTGGTTTCAGAGGAGGTGAAAAGAACCAAAAGCACCATGGGAAGGGACCTGTCTGCGTGGGACTCGTACAGCGACTGTCACAGCTCGCTGCAGGCCTGGCTGGAGCAGGGAGCCGTCACTCACTCTCACGGGCACAGAACAGAGGTGATTCACACACTGAGGCAGAAAATGTGACTTTTATTGATTGGTCCAAGCTCTTCATGCAGCATCGTTCCTCCTTTTTCATCTTCAGGTAACACCTGAGTCGGTGGCAGAGTGGGGGTCTCGACACGCTCACCTGAACGACGTGGGTAACTTCCTCATCGAGTCCACTGACCCTCAGACCAGCAGGAGCTTAGCGGAGGAGCTGCGCCGGCTCAACATGCAGTGGGCGGAGTTTGTCAAGAAAAACACATTTGTGAGTCTCAAAAGAGGGAAAACATGAGTCACATGTGCAGACATTTTTAAGGGACAGGGGCTAAAGAAAAGAAAGGCACATAAAGTGTGTTTTAACATGTGCTTTGGCTCCCGAATGGAGAGTTTATCATTTTATACATCAATAGTTTATACTAGTGTGGTTCACAGAGTGTGTCAAGAGCACAAATTTGGCTCACAAGAATGGACTTTATCTAACGCTGGGTTCATGAAAGTTCACTTTTGGCTCCCAATTGGGTACTTTGGCACATTTTTTTGGCTTAAAATGATGCACTTTTGGGGGGTTTTTTTGGTGCTGTGGAGGGAACTTAAGCACATTTTGACTCCCAGTTTTTTTAATATTTTGAGCAATAATAGGGGCAAGAAAGTGTAGTTTGTCAATTAGTAGGGCACTTAAGGATGCGTTTTGTCTTTCAAGAAGGCATTTTAGCATATTTTGGCTCCCAAAAAGGCTCCCCAGTGTGTGCTTTGGCCTCACAGGAGTGTA
The DNA here is from genome assembly GCA_008086565.1 of Thalassoma bifasciatum. Lineage (NCBI taxonomy): Eukaryota > Metazoa > Chordata > Actinopteri > Labriformes > Labridae > Thalassoma > Thalassoma bifasciatum. The sequence continues at coordinate 337,511 of RPOG01000462.1, read as the reverse complement.
ATTTATCAAGTTTTAAAGAGCCAAAGGGGCAGATTCATGTGGTTCGCCAACCCAAAAGGGCACTTCAGCATTTGTTTTGGACCCCAAGTGGTTACTTTGGTACATGTTTTGGCAACAAAGAGGGCACATAAGCAAGAGTTTGGCTCCCAAGAGGGCACTTTATCATCTCTCTAACAGCCAAAGGGGAAGATTAATGTAGTTTGCCAACCAGGAGTGCACTTTTTTTTGTCTAAATAGGGCGCTTCAGCATGCACTTTTCAACAATTGGGCACACAACTTGAAAACATGTTTGGTGATAACCTGTGCATCAATATTCTGCTCATACATCAGGTGCTGAATCAAAGCGTGAACTGTAAAAAATTCAGAATGATTCACTAATATCTTATCAAGATGCCCCTCTCAAAGATTTTCTCCTCTGACATCAAACTGTTGCATATAATGCACTTTTTGACCATCAATGTGAGTGTGTGTCGTCCTAAACTGGTGCCCTACTTTCTGTTTTGTTTATTTTCTCAGCAGTGACATGTGACAGCGGAGATTGAGATGACTTATAATCATCTGATTGTTGTTATTATTCTTCTGCAGCGCTATGAGGGAGTGGCTTCAAACAGAAAGGTGCACTCCACCTTTACTTATTGTTTCAGAGAGAACTTATGAACACAGGTTCAGAGGTGCTTTGTGTTATGGAACAGCTTCATTGAACAGTCAGGTTTTCTGTTTGGAAGGCGTGACAGATGCAGAGGTGAAAATATTCTCTGTGCTCTCATTACCAGAGAACACGAGAGCTGGTGTTGTTTGACGTCTGGTTGGATTTTCAGAAGAAGTAAAAAAGCTTTTGCACTTGTCTTCTAGGTCTTTCATTGTCGTGTTTTCTGTTTATCTAGTGTTTAACTGGTATACATGTTTGTTTGTTTTTATTTCAGGACAGCATGGCTGAGCCCAGCGCTGACGTCCAGACCCGACCCCAGGACGTCCAGGCTCTTATCAGGGAGGCTACTCTCGTTCTGAAAGAGCCTGTGGAGACCATGGGAGGTCCACTTCGAACCTACAGGAAGAGGATACAGGTAGAGCTTCAGCTGTTTAATCCAAGATATCACACCTTTAAAGCATTATAGACCCAATCAGAGTTTGTAAATAGTTACAGCTGCACTTTTGCAAAAGACAATGTTTGATCTAGTAATGTTAAGTGGTTACAATTTTTACCTTCAAGTCATCACTTTGACGGATGGCATTCAGCTTCTAGTTTGATGAGAAATCAGTGAGTGGATGAAGACTAGAAAAAGTGGACAGATATTTAGTGGACACATTTTCTTGGAGTTAAAATATTTGGTCATAACTTCAGCTCCAAACCAACTTTTTCATGAAATACACAAAGTAAACACTGGATTCAGAATGTGGGTAGTTATATTATATTCTTAACCAGGTGTTATAAGGTGTGTTATAAGGTGCAGGTGTGCAAGAGCAGGTGAGTGAGTGCAGGAAGAAGCCAGTGCCCACGCTTCAGGAATCACCTGGGGGGACCTCAGGGAAACAGCAAAAGCAGGCGGGATCATTTTGGAGACTCATAGCTAAACATCATTAACATAATTGTCACCAGCTAGTGCTTTTAACTCAAAAATACTGGCAGCTCTGTATCAGTCAGACCACCGATCAACCAAACATTTTATGCAAGGTGAGTAAAAGTAAGTCTAAAAAGGTCAAAATCTCCAGCAATGATGGTGAACTCATTTATCAGGGTCTTGACTCTTCTTCTCCTACATGTAGTACTTTTGACTGTTTGGTTGGTTTGCGCTTTTTTACTGCTGAAAGTTGATTAAAATTTGTCTAAATGCAACTTAAAGTCACTATCTTCTGCAACAAAAAAGCAGGCCTACAAAAATATTCATCAACCACAGAGTTTGTTTTTCCCCTCAGTTTGTCATGAGGAAAATCAAAGAAGTGGATCTGGAAGCTCTGACCCCCTCCCCAGAATGCCCTGCAGACCAGGTCCAGAAACTGAAGCTGGCTGTTCCTGAAGTACGTCTGATTTTTCCATCTCTGGACCTTTAACACCAGATCACTGTTTTATGAGTTTATCTGCTCAGTGATGTCTCTGACACCTCCAGGTGATGCAGACCTTGTCGGAGGCGGAGCAGGTGTGTGCAGAGCTGCAGCACAGTGTTTCCGGTCTGGACAGTCGCCTGGCTGAGCTGCTGCACTGGGAGACTGAAGCCAGGGAGCTGTACCAGCTGCTGAGGGCTGCAGAGCGCCATCAACAGCGAGGACAAGACCCACGAGCCAGAGTGAGAATCAAATCTCAGTTTCCAGGAGCTATTTATTGAATATGGAAAATTTTAAGTTGCTCAAAACCTTCTTCTCCCTCAGGTCCTGATTTCTCGTGGTCTTCAGCTGGAGGGTCAGGTCGTCACGGAGGAGCAGGATCTACAGGTGATGGTGATGACCAATCAGAAGAACTCCCCCATCCAGTATCTCCACGCCTCCGCCATGCAGGACCGTGTGAGAGCTGCTGTAGCGCAGTCACAGGTAATAACACATTAGATTAAATCACAATATGACCTGCTGCAACATTCCTTCCACAGATAATGATAATATAATATAATATAATAATTAACTTTTTTACAGTAGATGTTTTATGTTCAGTGTAACTTACCTAAAGAGACAAACTGTTAAAAACTGCCTTTGCTAAAGCAACAATCCAAGTGGGAAATATGCAGAAGACATCAAAGAGAAGCAAGAAAAATGAGTAAAATGTTGTCTTAGGTGGCAAAAAATGCCAAAAAGCAAGAAAAAATAGCTTGAAATATGGAGGAAAACTCGAAAAAAAGTCAGAAAGGAGCAAAAAGGGTGAAAAAAGTGACAGAGATCAAAGACCAAAAGCAACAAAATTGGCCAGAAAGTTGGATTGAACCTTAAACAAATAGTCAGGAGGAGGGATAAATGGTTAATAGAGGTAAAGAGGGGTGATAAGTGATTAAAATGAACACAAAACAACAAAAATTAGCAAGAAAATTGGGGGGAAAAAAACTTAGGAATTAATCAAAAGGGAGTAAAAATTGTGGAAAAAAGTCACAAAAAAACAGCCAAAAGTGACAAAAACAGTGGCAAAAAAAAAGGCCAAGAGCAACAAAATTGGCAAGAAAATTGGGATTAAACAAAATCAGTCAGAAAGCAAAAAAAATAATGATGAAAAGAGCATAAATCTGGCTAAAAGCAGTCATGTGTAGCAAAAAGAAATGTCATTGGTTGTTCTGGTGCCATAATTAATGTCATTGTTCATTTCCTACAATGTTTTTGTTTAACTACATACAAGATCAGGGATTTGGAAATAACCGAACAAAAATCGCAATTGCCATACAGGGAGAAATAATAGCAATCAGATTATTTTTGAAAGTCGTTCAGCTAGTCACAGGTCAGTCAGCTTTTCTAACCTGACCTGGAAAGAGAATCTTAACAAGTTATTGTTGCAGTATCAGTTTTCTAATGTGTGTAATTCCAACTCCAGGAAGCTGTAGGAATGCTGAGCAGCCTCGGCGCAAGAAGAGACCGAAGCAGAAGCCCCCCAGAGGGAACCCCCCCATCCAAAGTCTTCATCCCGGCTAAAGGAAAACCTCAACACTTGAGACAGTCAGACGACTCTCGACCTCCTCAGGAGACGAAACTCATGACTTATCAGGGGCATGAAACATTTGTACCAAAGATAGTGGTTCAGGAATACAGAGAACAAAAGACCTCTCCTCCAATGCCGTACACTTACGCCGAAGCTCTAATGCAGAAAAGGACAAAGTCGCCTCAAGAATGCACGGTTCAAGTCTTCACAGAGACCGTTGTGGTGAAACAACAGCAGGGGGAACAGTTAGAGGGACCCACGGAGGAAGTGGTGCATCAACAGGAAATCAAGAGACAGAAACTACAAGAAGGAGAGAAACAACAGGAGATGATACCAGCACAACAAGAGCTGGAACAGGAGACGTCAGAAGTGCAGCAACGTGTCGTCACTCAGATTGAAACGCAAATCATACAGACGTCAGAGCAGCACGCGCAGACGTCAACGCAGCAGTCACCTTTGAGGAAAACACCTCTCACTTCACAGGAGCTTCAGAGCAGGAAAGCTCAGGGTATGAAGTACCGACCCTGGCTCCAGAAGCCGGCTTCAGGAGAGCACGCCACAGGTCCAGAACAAGCTTCCACTCAGGACCAGAGTCAGATAAAACAAACACAGCAAGAGAAACAAACGGTGACCACAGTGCAGGTCGTCAGTCAGCAAACGGAAATGTCCAGGTCGCAACCCGATGCAAGTGTAAAGGTCACCAAACAGACCCAAGAGCAACAAAAACAAGCACAGCAACCTCAAACTGTAGAGCAGCAGCAAAAGAAAGTGACACAACAACAAAAACAACAACAACAACAAGCACAGCCTACAGTCAGACAGGCAGAACCAGATTCAGATGCTAAGATTCAACCCCAGACTGTGACCACGACTCAGACTCAAGCACAAGCAAAAGCGCAAACTGTAACTGAGTCAACCACTTATGTTTTCAAGACCACAAGTGTGTCCCAAACCACAGTAGATGGTCAGCAACCGACCAAGACTATGTCCCAAACCACAGTGAGACAAGTTCAGTCACAGGCACTGACTCCTCAACAGCTACAGGCACAAGTTCAGACTCAGCCCCAACAGCGTAGCCCGACTGGACCACCAATGCAACCACAGCCTCATGGCCCCACGACAACAAAACAGCCAGGAACTCAACAGCTTCAGGCACAAGTTCCTCCACAGCCCCAAGGCTCAGCACCAAAACAGGCAGGAACCCAACAACAGCTTCAGGTTCAGACCCAGCCTCAAGCCCGTAGCCCTACTGGACCTCAGCCTGTGATGCAACCACAGCCCCATGGTCCAGCTATTGCTCAAGCTGCAACTTGGGGTCAAGTCAGACCTGCTTCACCCATGCAGGGACAAATTCCACCACCCATGCCATCACATGTTCAGCTTCGCAGTCATCCACAGTCATGGTCACCAGTAAGGCCGCCCTCTCCAAGACCGCCAAGTGATGTCCAGACTCAGATTCATGCTCCAACTCTGCCCCAGAGTCAAGGGAGAGGACAACCTCAGTCTCATCCTCAGGCCATGACCCAGGCAATGGTCCAGGCCCAAACCCATCCTCAGGCAATGACTCAGCAAATGGTCCAGGCTCAAACCCATCCTCAAGTTCAAGCTCCAACCCATCCTCAGGCCATGACCCAGGCAATGGTCCAGGCCCAAACCCATCCTCAGGCCATGCCCCAGGCAATGGTCCAGGCTCAAACCCATCCTCAGGCCATGCCCCAGGCAATGGTCCAGGCTCAAACCCATCCTCAGGCCATGACCCAGGCAATGGTCCAGGCCCAAACCCATCCTCAGGCCATGCCCCAGGCAATGGTCCAGGCCCAAACCCATCCTCAGGCTATCACCCAGCAAATGATTCAGGCACAAACCCGCCCTCAGGTCCAGGCCCAAACCCATCCTCAGGCCATGACCCAACCAATGCATGGCCAACCAACCACTCAGCAAACCCAAGTTCCACATGTAGTCCACCCTCAAGGTCACCCACAATACTCCCTGAATGTTCAAACAGTGATCCAGCATCCTGGCCCCATGTCTCAGAGCCCAATCCCAGTTTGGACCCAAGTCAGAGCCTCATCCCCAATGCCTATCCAGCACCCACAGGGTCCTGCACAAGCTCCACCTTTCCCACAAGGCTACCCTCAGGGTCAGTCCCCATCACAGCAGCAGTGGACACCCAGACAAGAGCCACAACAGAGGCATCCAATGCCCCAACCGCACCCTCAGCAAATGGGTCAAGCTCCACAGTCTCAGGCTTATCCGCCAGGTCAGGTTCAACTGCAGTGGTCCCAAGCTGGACCCCCACTCATGCAACAGCAAAGGCCCCCTGGGTATCCTCAAATGGGGCCTTCATACGGTCAGACACAGACACAAACTCAAATCTGGACTCAACAACAACAACAGCCCCCAATGAGAGGTTATGATACGTTTCAAATCCAGACACAACAAGGACAGATTCAGCAGCAGACCTGGGGTCCAGCACCACACCAACTTCAGCCCCAGTCCTACCCCCAACCCCAACCCCAACCCCCGCCTCAGCCCCAGCAGTACCCACAGGTTCAACCTCAGCGACATCCTCAGCCAGTAATGCGAGCACAAACGCCAACCCAGCCTCAACAACCACAACAAGTGCAACCCCAGTTCAGGCCTCAGATTCAGGCCCAGCAGCCAGTTCAACTGAAGCCCCAGACCCAGACCCAGACCCAGACTCAGCAGGTCAATCTGCAGTTCCAGCAGCAGCAGCCGAAGATCCAGCCACCAAAGTCTGACTCAGCTCCACAAGCCAAACCTTTGGCCCAGTTTCCACCTCAAGAAGTCCTGACACAATCAGCAAGTCAAACCAAGGTCCAGTCAACGACCCAAATCAAGGCTGAGCAACCCAAACCTGATCCACAAACCAAAGCTGACTTACCAGTCAAGGTCGACTCACAACCACAAGCAAAATTACCGACCGAGGCACCACGACCATCAGAGGCCCAGTCACCAATGCAACCCAAGGTCCAGTCAGTGCCACAACCCCAACCTCAGGATCAAGCTTCACTGTCCAAGACCCAAACTGCAGTTCAGTCCAAGGCTCAGTCGCCCCCCCAGGTGAGACCCCAGACCCAACCACCTCCACAGTCACAAACTATTCCCACTCCCCAGGTCACAATCGTGCCTCAGTCCCAGGCTGAGTCCCCGGATCTGTGCATCAAACCTCCGGCCCTGGCTCAGGCCCCCCCTCAGGCTTATACTGAGGCTTATACCAAGGCGCAGGCTTTGGCTAGGAACGGTTTTGAAGAGGCTAAGCACTGTCTGCAGGAGCACATCATGGAAACCATCAACGTTTTTGATGACAAACGATTATCTGCTGAGCAAGCGTCAGTGAAAGCGGTAAACCACTTTTGTTTCATGATGTCAAACTTGCTGCTTTTCTGTTTCTAGTCTGGTGACTAAACTGATTTGCATGAACTGGTCTGTAAACACATTTCTGTTTTCCTTTCAGGAGACATTGAGGACCCTGGACCCGGAGCTGCTGGAGGAGTTTCTGAGAGCGGCCGAGGGCATGGAGGCGTTTTGTACCCCCGCAGAGCTCAGAGACATGGAGTTCTACACACAGTCTGTCAGGTCCCAGTGGGAGGTAGGACACAAACACACTCTCTGTGGGAGTTTGATGTAAAAATATTGGATTGAGGCTGCTTTAAATAAGAGATTTGTCAGATTTAATGAGACTCTTGTGTTCCCGCATCATTAAATGTGTAAGACTCATATCAAATTAAGCAAAATATCCACATATCAAAACTTTATTGTACACTGTGCTCTGACTTCCTGTATGATTGTCTTGAATTCATTTTATTTCGTCCTCCAGGCCGTGAGGGCTGAGATCTCAGGCTTTTTGCAGCAATTACGCTTTGAATTAACACGGAAAGACTTTAACAAAGCTGCCCTACAGTGTGAGACGCTCTTAAGCTCCGGATTAGAAAACCGGGCCCAGGTAGTTAAAGTTAAAGTTAATCAGAGCTCAGCTGTTTGCAGGTGTGCCTTGGTGGATGGGTATGCAGCCAGTTTGTCTGCTCTGCTTGTCTAACATGTTCCTCCCTTTTCTTTAAACGCTTCGAAGGAGACTCTGACACTGGGTAACTGCAACACTTCATTTAAGTTTCACTTTAAAGAGCGTGCTGTTTTCAGTTGAATGATTTATTGGGTTATGTTAAGCTGCAAACAAATACCAAAGTTATTTAGAAATAAAAATTGAAGTAGATGAGGATGGGGTGAGTTGTGCCAGTTTTTACTTTTACAAAGTGTCTTCAAATCAAGGGGATTATATCAATGCCTCTCTAGGACACATTTTGGCTCACTTAGGCAAGCTTTTACACACCTAAGTGGGCACTATAGGGCACATCATGGCTGCAAAGATGTTTACTCTGGTGCGTGTTTTTGCTCCCTTGTGGGCTCTTTAGGGCACGTTTTGGGGTCCAAAATGTCTACTTAAGCCGCTTTATGGCTCTCAAAAATGTCAATTTTACCATATTTTGGCTCCCAAGAAGGGCAGTTTAGTATGTTTTTCAAAACAGGTAGGGACTTTAGGGCACATTTTGGCTCCCAAGACATATTCTTTAGTGAGCTTTTATGCCCCTTAATGGGTACATCATGACTGCCAAGACGCCTACTTTGGCCCATGTTTTGGCTCCCTAGCAGACCCTTTCCAGCACATGTTTGGGGTTCCGAGATGTTTACTTAAAATGTGTGTTTTAGCTCCTGAATGAGCACTTTTGGACGTGTTTTGGGCCCTAAATGGTCTATTTTTGTATCTTTTTTGGCTCCCAAACGGGCACTTTAGCGCATGTTTTTCAACAATAGGGCCATGAGGGGGGAAGTCCCCCCTAGCCCTCTCCCTGTGCACACCACTGCCTCTAGAGATGATTCCTTTATCCTCTCTGTAAAATGTGAAGATGTGATTTCCATTTTACAACTTGTTATGTAGCTTACTGAAGCACTAAAATGTGTGAATTATATTCAAACCTGTCAATAATTGTCAAACACAGCAATTAAAAAAACATTACCTGAGATATTTAACTTTAGAAGGCAAAAAAATATTTTCTGAGATTAATTGTTCTTTCCTCGCAAGCTATGTGTCTCCCTTCTTTACAAGATCAGTGAAATGAATCCCTCTTCAAAAATATGTTATCACAGCACCAATTTTTTCTATAGTTTTGAGGATAACAGGGGTGGCACTACCTCCCTCCTGGCACAATTCACCCCACTCTTTTCAAATGCATGAAATCATCATGATTTAAATGAAACGGTAAAAAACAAATGTTAATTTTAAGAGTTGAAAACAGCACCATCTGGGTATTTGAGGTTCCAGTTTTTCTGCAAAGCAACGTCAAAACTTTAATGTGGCAGTGCAGAACATCTTAAAGAAAAAAATGACGAATCATATTTTTGCTTGATTTGTCAGTTGAACGGTCGTGCTCACTGTTTCCCTCCATCTCCATCTCTCAGGCCTGTATCTCTGAGGACGCCAGCTTCGCCCAGGCCGGGCAGCACCTCCAGGCCCTCAAAGAGCTGTGTGACACCCTGAGCCCTGAGGACGCTCACCGCCTGGCGCAGACTCAGCTCAGGGAGTGTGAGAACAGACTGGCCGCCATCCAGCGACAATTCAGCGGAGACCAAGATGCACCACTCCCTGAACCAAGGTGTGCTTTAACTCACGAAACAGTCCTGTCAGAGCAGCCGGTTCTCACTCCAATTATCTTTTTCTTGTCTGATCAGGTCTAAGAATGAAATTTAATCCTTACTCCATATTTTAAAGATTAGAATAGTTTCCTTTCACTCTCTAAGTTGACTCATATTCATATGAGAAATGCAGTCTATTGTTTCACGTTTCTTTGTCTGTTATTTGTCGTTTCATCCATCAGACATGAACTCCTCCTCTTGTGACAGAAGCTGAGAAATGAAGGCAAACTCTGAGAAACTTTGGTTATTTCTGTTTTTACAGGATTGCAGCTGCTGCCTTCAGCGAGGATGTGAACACACAGAAAGAACTCGCCAGACCAAGTGACAAACCTCAGGTCTCAGCTGAGGTGTGATTCACTCCCATTGACACTCTCTGAGCTCTTTCAGAAGCCCTGGGAAAATACACCCACTTCTTCTTACATTTCCATATTAATTTCATGTTTACCTTTAGATAATAGGCTGTGCATGCAAGTAATTAACTTTCCTGACTTTTTAAGGTTGTTCCAGTAGCAGTGAAACCTGTGAGTGTGGAGAAGAAGGAGGTTGAAAAGCAGACGTCTGTAGAGGAGGAAGTGACTAAAAAAGAGGCTTTGGAAAGGTAACGGAATAAAATTGTCCTGTAACATCCTCTTATCTATCATGATCTGCTTACTTTATGACTTTTTGTTTCACTTTTAAATCTTCCAGATGTGAGAATTCAAAGAGGACTCTTCAAGCCCAACTGGCTAAAAATGAGCAGAGCATCAAAGATGTTCCCTCAGACTCTGTGTCTCTGAAAGGTCTGCACACACGGCTGCAGGAAATACAGGTACAGCCAACGCGTCAGTCTGAAGTTTGCATTAAGGTTGTGTCAACTTCAACATATCTTGTTTTAAATCCTGACTTGTACTCTGTCTCTCTCAGTTCTTGAGGCAGGAGACCGAGTCTCTGTGGTCCGACTATGCAAACCAGTGTTCCCAGTGCGGTAACAGCGGTCTGGGGCAGGAGAAGGCGGAGCTTCAGGAGCAGTGGCGCAGCCAACAATCCAACCTGCAGAAGAGAGGGAGCTCGCTGGGCGCCGCCCTACGACAGATCGACTCCACTGAGAATCACATGGTGGACTTCACAGACCGTCTGGACCGTTACCTGAGACAGCCCAAAGACATCAGCGGCTTCACGCTGGCAAACACCAACATCATCAAAGACATTAAGGTCTGTGTTTGACACCTGTTTATCTCTGAGTGGGAAATATAAACACAAGACTACAGAATGCTGAGGGACACCTTCAGTTGATCAACAGTCCAAAGTCTCTGTTGTTGTATTTTGTTTTTCATAATGTTCCACACATTTTCAATGGGAGACAAGTCTGGACTGCAGGCAGGTCAGTCTAGTAGCTGCACTCTTCTACTATGGAGCCACGCTGTTGTAACAGGAGCAGAATGTGTCTTGGTTTCATTGTCTTGCTGAAATAATCAGGGACGTCCCTGAAAAAGACAAAGTGTCTTGGATGGCAGCAGATGTTGCTCCGAAACCTGTTTGTACCTTTCAGCATTAATGCTGCCTTCACGGCCATTCAATGTTGGTTTTGGGCCTTGCTGCTTACGTGCAGAGATTTCTCCAGATTCTCTGAATCTTTTGACGATATTATGGACTGTGGAGGATGAAATTCATCAATTCCTGCAGTTGTTAGTTGAGAAACATTTCATTTCAGCACCCCTCAACGTTCACAGTCTTTTGTTGAACCTGTTTCAGTTTTTTAGGAACATGTTGCAGGCATCAAATTCAAAATAAGTGAATATTTGTTATACACAACGTCCCAACTCCTTTGGAATTGCAGTTGTAGTTTGTGCAGAAACATGAACTATTCTCTCTCTTTGTCCTCTTTCCTCTCATGTTAGGACCTGGATGACAACATCCAGAGTGAGCTGGACCAGTTGTCACGTCTCGACCCTGAATCCAGTGACCTAGACCCCAGAGACTGTCCCCCTCTGTCCCGCGAAGTCGAGACCCACAAAACCAGCCTGGACCAGCTCCGTCAGCAGGTTCGTAAGAGCGAGGCAGCCGCCCGCGCCCTCGACCGCTTCCTCATGTCCCTGCGCACCGTAGACGAAGACATCTCAGGAGTGCAGGGCGCCCCCTGCAGCGACGCTCAGGTCCTGCAGGACTGTCGCTCCAAAATGACTCTGATCCGTCAGAGCATCGACAGCCTGAAGGAGAAAGCTCCTCAGCTGGATCAGCTCCTGCAGGGCGCGCGGCTCACCGTCACCAGGGATGGAGTCCCCGCCTCCTGCCTGGACATGGTGACGGCTCTGCTGAGGCGGCTGGAGGAGGCGGACGGCGGGCTGGCGAGCCAACAGAAAGGCCTGCAGAAGGAGACGCAGAGCAGGGGTCTGGGTCTGAGGAAGAGGACTCTGCTGGGGGAGCTGAGGATGCTCCAGGAGACGATCGAAGCTCAAGGCCTGAAGGAGGCCACCATGCCTGCTGTGCAGCACAGGTGAGAGAGAAACCTCAGAAGTGTTTGATCTTGTTTGTTTTGGAGCTGGATTTGACCCTTTAAGTGCAGAAGAAGCAACACTGCTGAATCTAACAGGCCATAGCTGCAAATATGGTGCTTCATGTAGTTAGTACTTTACAACAGGAGATGGCGGACATCTGTAACTTCTATCTGAGCAATATTTGTGAGAGTGTTTCCATCGAAAGTTTTGCAACTTTTTGGCGTTAGGTGAGATTAGGAACACATCAGAGTGTATCAAAGCGAAATTTAGCGAAATCTTCACTCTCAAATAAAAATATTCTGTCAATCACTGAGACAGATCTGACACTGTTTCAATATGCAGCACCAGTGAGTCCGTTTATAGAACATCTGTAAGCGTTTTATAATCCAATACAACCGCCTGGTGATGTCATAAAATGCAAATAAGACGAGTAAGTTTACTCCCATCACAAACTTTGGGTCATACTGATGATTTTTCTCATTTACAGTATGTCTTCATCTCTAACCATTTTCAAACTACAGCTTTTTGAAATAATGATTTTAAAACTGAATATTTTATTGAAAAAACTGTGGCGCCTAAAGATTATCCAATCTCGTATTTCTTAGGCTTCGTGCTCTGTCAGATCTGGAAAGTCAAGTCCAATCCCAGCATGCAGAGCTGCAGAACCTCCGTGAACTCCAGGAGAAAGAGGGAGGAGGTGAAGACCTCTTTAAGGAGCTGGAGACTCAGTGGAATGAGACGCAGAAAGCTTTTATCGAGAGGTAGGTCAGCCTAGAGAATGACTTTTTCTCGGTTTAAAATCCTTCGTCGATCCTCTTTAAAAAACTTTAACTGTTTTCATCTCCTGCAGCAAGAAGCAGAGCAACTTCCTCCTTGAAAACCTGAAGAAGTCTCAGAGCTGCCGCAGTCGTCTGAGCGGCACCATGCAGAGAGCGGAGCAGGCCATCAATGATCAGGCCTCTTACATGGGCAAGGAAAACCTGCAGAGGAGCATCACAAAGGTCAGACACATGGATCACTGTCACAGGCCTTTTAAAACATCATCATGTGTAGAAAGTGTCTCAGTTAATGCAGTGACTGTCCGTCTGTTCAGGTTGGTGAGATTAAGAAGGAGCTGGCTGCTCTGGGAGAACCCATGGAGGAGATGAGAGGAGTCTGCAGACAGCTGACGGCTCAGCTGAAGAAGTTCCCAGACTGCAGCGAGACTTCGTTTGAGGCAGAGGCCGACACACTCATGGACAACTGGCTGGATGTAAGAGACTTCCTAATGCTCTAAAATTCATAGAGAGGATATTAACAGTGATGTACACTGAAAACCCCGCACTAAAGTGACATCTTTGGAGACAAACTTTCAGTAAAGTCTCCTCTTGAGAGCCAGAAAAACAGCCAAAGTGCCATAACCACTGTAGTCTGCACCTTAAGCAGGTTAAAACATGATAAACCGTCCTCCCAGAACCTAAAACATGCCAAAATGTTTTCTTGGGATCCAAAATTCATTTAAATGTCCTTCAGGGGGCAAATGCTTGCAAAAGTGTTCTTTTCGGGAGCCAAACATTACGGAAGTGCTCTCTTGGGAGCCCAGTTATATGCTTAAGTGTCGTCTTGGGAGCAAAGATATGTCCAAAACTGCTTCTTTTGGAGCTGAAACATGTTAGAGTGACTATTTGGAGCCAAAATGCATGTTCAAAAGTTCATACTTGGGAGCCAAAACATGTTCAAAAGTGCACTTATTAGAGCCAAAACATGATAAAGTGCCTTTTTGGAGGCAAAATATTGAAAAGTGCTCTCTTTGGAGCCCTAACATATGTTTATGTTCCATCTTGGAGCCAAAATGTTTGACTGTGCCCTTTTTGTAGATGGAATAGTCCAATGTGGCTTTTCGGGAGCCAAAACATGCTCTGAAATTCTCTCTTGGGAGCCTTAATGCGTGTTTATGTGTCCTTGAGGGGGCAGAAACACTCAAAAGTTCCCTCTTGGATGCAAAAACATGTTCAGTTGGAGCTGAAACATATTCAAAAGTCCCTGATTGGAGGCTAAATACTCAAAAGTATCCTATTGGGAGCCAAAATGCATGCTTTAATGCCTTCTTCCCAACACGCCAAGCATGCCAAAGTGCCTGTTTGGACAAAATATTCAAAAGTGCTTTCTTGGGAGCCCTAACATATGTTTATGTATTGTCTTGGGAGCCAAAACATGTAAAAGGGGCCATCTTTGGAGCCAAAACGTTTAAAGTGCCTTTTTTTGGTGTTAGAATACGCCAAAGTGCCCTTTTGGAAGCCATAATGCATGTTTAAGTCCCTTCTTGGGAGCCAAAACACTCAGAATCTACCTGTTGGGAGTAAAACATGTTCACAAGTGTCTTTTTAAGGCCAAAACATGATAAAGTACTCAATTGGAGGCAAAACACATTCAAAAGTGCTCTCTTGGGACCCACAATGCCCAAGAGCTCATTTGGTAGCCCCAATACATGTTTATGAACCCCCTTGGGAGCCAAAATGTATGCTGCAGTGTCCCCTCGGGAGACAGAACATGTTGAAAAGTGCCTTTTTTTTAGCCAAAGTGCGTTGAAGTGCCTTCTTTGGGGCAAAACACTTTAAACTGGCTTTTTTTCGGGAGCCAAAACATTCACTCAAGTGCTTACTTGGAAGTCACAATGCATGTTAAAGTCCCTTCATGGGAGCCAAAATACTCAAAAGTGCTTTTATGGAAGCAAAAACATGCTTAAGTGCCCTTTTGGGAGCCATAAAGCACACTGTTTTTGCCTTTTTGCATTTTCCCCTGCCCCCTAAAGTGTCTGTGCTGTCACTTTTTTCAGTTTTGCGCACTGCTGCTGTAAAGAGTGTTTCTTTTTCTTCTGCAGGTGACGGAGAAAACAGACGCCTACATGGATAACCTGCAGGTGGGGCTGGAGCTGTGGGAGAAGCAGCTTATGGTGGGGGGAGAGGTGGACGGATGGGCGGGGGCCAAACTGGCTCTGTTTGCAGAGAGTCACCCCTTCCACAACGAAGAGCAAGTCAACGCCATGAGGGTGAGACTCTGCCTCAGAAAGTCTTTATGAGAAAGAAGAAGAAGAGAGTGATCATTTTATTTCCCCACAGGACGAGATTAAAGTCAATGAGGAGAACATCGAACTCTTCCACAAGAAATCTGTGGAGATCCAGGAGATGCTGCAGAGTCGAGAGGCTCCACTGGAGCTGCAGGTGAGCTGGGCTGAACTCTTCTGCTCTTACGTAGCTAAGTTTGAGTCCGAGCTCCTGGATTGGTTGATTCATTTCCTGTCATCAGGTGATGGAGACGCAGCTGAGGAAGAGGATGCAGCAGGTGAAGGAGCTCTTCAGTGACTGCACCGACGTCTTCGAGGAGCTGGTGGCTGTGAAAACTCACCTGGTGGAGAAGATGGAGGAGTGTCAGACGGCCGTGCAGAAGATTCAGTCTTCGCTCAGTAACATGGATGTTTCTCAGCCTAAAGTGGAAGCTGAGATCCAGGTGAAGACTCTGAAGGTTTTTTTTCTCTCCAGGTTTGACAGGATTTCACTGCAAAAAAGTGCATCTGAATATAAGATAAAAATACTAAATTTGATGGAAAAATATCTTAAAACTAGTGAAATGATCTGTCCATGCAGCAAGATAATTTCACTTAACTAGAAATCTTGAAATAAGACTGATAAATCTAAAAACAAGATGGCCTTGATAAGTATTCTCAGAGCTTAAAACAAGAAGAAAATTCTCATTTTTATATTCAAATGCTTAAAAACAAACTTCCTGAAGAAGAATTTAAAGTGAAATATACTGAATATGAGCAATAGAATCTAATTTCATGCTTCTTATATTCTTAATTTTAGCAAATGGAATGAAAAATATCACTTTTTAGAGAAGTATGGTTAAGATACTTCTTGATTTTTGAGCATGGGTTTGTAAAATTCTGAGCTGTTTGCTAAATAAACTGTGTCTTAAAAAGATGATTTTTTTTGGGGGGGGGGATTATTCTTAAATCAAGCAACTTGTTTTAACAGTTATCCACTCATTTTAGGATTCTCAGACTAATTAAGTCCCTTTTTTTGTGTCCGAGTGTAATATTTCCTTCCATCATGAATTGAGTATTTCATCACATGTATTTCTTTATTCTATGAAACCTGCGTTATTTGAACACATCTTTAAACTATTAAAATATAACATGTTTTTTTGTGTTTTGGTTCCTCAAACCCCCAAAATGTCAGGTGGTGCAACCGTCCTGACAAGTATCCACAGTAATTAAACTCTAAAAATTGAATGTCACTTATTGTAAATGGAAATTAAAAATACAGTGGCATTATTTTATGCTTGAACCTTTTTAAATAAAACATTCTTTGCAAATAAAAAGAATTNAAACTGCATCAGCCAGAGGAGCCCAAATGACATTTGTGACCAAGTGGAAAAGTTTGTAGATTTCTCTGAAATACTGATAAAAAAGGTTTTTTCACTTCATTGGTGACTGGAACAATTTCCATGTCAGGTGGTACAACCAATGTAATAATGTGAAATGTTATTTTAACATCAAATTATTTATCTTATTCACACATAAAAGAAATGAAACACACAAAATGAAAATGTATGAGTCACTACAGACACTTGAGAGATACTTGCCAATAATTTCACACAGAAAAAATAACAGGAACATAAATATATTTTCATATATTTGGTTGCGCCACCTGACATTTTTGGGTGCTCAAATTAAAAATACTAAAAAATAATGAACCTAAAAACTTTGAAATCAACTACTGAAATCTGTTAGAAAACATAATTCTTCTCTCAGAAATATGTTTTTATCCATTTTCAAAGAACTTTTTAAAAATATGTTTTTAGACCCTCTTTTTTGTCATTGACCCAAATGCTGAAAATAAGTTAAAAAAAAAATATCAAAACAAGATATTTAATTTAGCATGTCTTAAAGTAAGATTTTAAGTCGTTAAAGCGTTGATGATAATTCGTTCTTTGTTTCTGCCTCTCTCAGGATCTGTGTGATGAGCTGGAGTCTCAGGAGGAGCAGGCTGATGCTGTTCTGAAGGAAGTGGGTCTGGTTTCCACCGTGGCCAGTCCTCAGGTGCTGGAGGCTCTGTCTGTGGACTGTAGCAGACTGAGGGAGGCCATCTCCAGGACCAAAGACATGATCCACCTGAAGAGAGAGGAGAGGGACAAAGGCCTGCTCAAAGTCATCAAAGGTTTGTCTTCACTTAATAAAAACCTCATCACACTGTTTCTCCACCATGTTTCCCTCATGATGTTTCATTTCTCTGCAGATGAGAAGCAGACGTTTATCGGATGGTTCCAGGACTTGCAGATGTCCGTCAATGAGTGCTTTGAGAATCCAGAGAGCAAAACAGACGTGGAAACTTCCCTGCAAAGACTCACTGTACGTTGGGCAATTAATTTTAACAAGGGGCCACATGAGAAACCTGGTTTATCTCAGGGGGCTGCGCCAAAACAACACAAACTTAATTCTACTCAGTTTTAACTTTTTCACTTCAATGCACTAACTTAAATATTCCGATTATCTGCCATTAGTAACCAGATGAATAAGGATATTTTGTAAATATGTGAAACTGTGGTTTGGGTCAAATAGGAAAATGCTCTTATTGAAGTGATAAACAATAAAACCAAAAAAAAAATAATGCATTAGAGTTTATTTTATTTAAGCTTGTTAGTCCCCACAAATACTATAAATTTGAAGGAAATTTCATGTGAATTTCCCCTTGGATTTAAATAAAGTATGTATCTATGTATCTATCTATTGCACCTCTTTATTGAGAAAAAAATCAATCTGTCTTGAGCTTAAAAAGCACAATGAAATCTGGATTTGTGAGTTCGCACTGCAAAAACAGAAATCTAAGCAAGTCATTCTGTCTTATTTGTCGTAAAAAATGTCTTATTGTTCTTAATTTGAGCCACATTCACCAGACCAGGTCATAAAAATGTCTCATTTCAAGTGTTTTTAAAGACAAAAATGAGGTGTAAATTGCTTGTAACAAGTCAAAAAAATCTGCCAATGGGATAAGACGAATTCTCCCGGGAAGTTTCTTGAAGTTAGAAAGATGTCTTAAAACAAGAATCTTTTATCTTATCCCATTGGCAGATTTTTTTTTTTACTTGTTACAAGCAACTGATGCCTCATTTTTGTCTTAAAAAAACTTGAAATGAGACATTTTTATGACCTTGTCTAGTAAATGTGGCTCAAATCAAGAATAGTAAGAGAAATTTGACTAAAAATAAGACAAAATGACTTGCTTAGAGTTCAGTTTTTGCAGTGTGAGGATCTGGATTTGGATTTGTTGAACTTCATCACTTTTTGCTATTTACACAGGTCTCATATGTGCAAGTGCGTCCATATGGAAATAATGGAAATGTCATGCTTTTCAAAATAAAAGCAATATAGTTGTATTGGGTGCGCCGCATAACTTTTTTTTTTTTCATCTATGCTCCAACTTATCATTGACCTCGTGCAGGTTGCCGTAATTTGTCTAGATCTGATCTAAGAGCTGCCTCACAGATTGTTGCTGATATCTTCCTGAGTTCTTAAACGTCTCCTTTTTTCATCAGGGTTTCTTAAAAGCAAAAGACGGAGAGAGACGACTGAAGCAGCTGAAGGACCAGTTGGAGAGAGGCAGCCAGAAAGTTCCTCCTCAGCAGCTGTCGGAGTTCAGCGACTGGCTGAAGGAGCAGCAGGAGGAGGTGGAGACGTTCAGGACGCACTGCCTCAACAGACAGAAACAACTGGAGTCACTGCTCAGCGACATGAACAGGTATTTAGGATCCTTCGAGACATTACAGGAATAAAACATTCCACTGACCTGAGATCAGTCACAGCTCTCTCTACTTTCAAAGCTACTTTCCTTGTGATTTTATGAGTTTGTGTAAAGTTAAGGGGGTTTTTAGTTTTTTTTTTTTTTCTCTGTCTGTGTTGTTTTGTCTCAAAATTCTCAATGTAAACTTTCCCTGTTATGCAACGTGCTAAATAAACTTCTATTCCTTTTGTATTCTATACTTCACCAGGATTCTCACCAGGATATTCATGTCTTTGTGTCTGTTTTTAGTCTCCAGAAGGAACACGACAGTTTCAGAGACTGGCTTCAAACCAAAGAGAAACAGTCTGCAGAGTCGGACAAAGCTAAACTTCTTCTCAAAGGCCTCCAGGACGAGAGGTGAGCTTCATCAGGAAAAAAAAAACAGAGAAGGGATAAGTCTCACTCATATGCAGAGCTGAACTTTAACATGTCTCAACCTCTTTAACCCTCCTTGCTTGAAAAATGATGCACCCAAATTAGATGGAGTGTATTTCCACATTTATAAGTCCTGTTATGTATGGCTCAGAGTAATAACTCAAGTATCATTCAAAGGAACAGGAAGTTTGGTATTTGGGTCAATGACAAAAAGAGGGTCTAAAAACTTATTTTTTAAAAGTTCTTTGAAAGTGGATAAAAAACATATATCTGAGAGAAGAATTATGTTTTCTAACAGATTTCAGTAGTTGACCAACATTTCAAAGTTTTTAGGTTCATTATTTTTTAGTATTTTTAATTTGAGCACCCAAAAATGTCAGGTGGCGCAACCAAATATATGAAAATATATTTATATGTTCCTGTTATTTTTTCTGTGTGAAATTATTGGCAAGTATCTCTCAAGTGTCTGTAGTGACTCATACATTTTCATTTTGTGTGTTTCATTTCTTTTATTTGTGAATAAGATAAATAATTTGATGTTAAAATAACATTTCACATTATTNTGAAAAAACCTTTTTTATCAGTATTTCAGAGAAATCTACAAACTTTTCCACTTGGTCACAAATGTCATTTGGGCTCCTCTGGCTGATGCAGTTTCCTGTTTCCTGTTTTATTCTCTTCACTTTAAAATAAAAGTCTAATGTTACGGTTGCACCACCCTGACATTTGACAAGGTGAAAATTACGGGACAAAAGTTTTTTACATTTCTCAACAGCTTTAAAATTCTTTTTATTTGCAAAGAATGTTTTATTTAAAAAGGTTCAAGCATAAAATAATGCCACTGTATTTTTTATTTCAATTTACAATAAGTGACATTCAATTTTTAGAGTTTAATTACTGTGGATACTTGTCAGGAGCCAACGTGGTGGACTGTAAAACCCCCAAACTCCTTGGTTTTGTGTTTTTTTGTACAATATAAAATTATCAAATTTCTACACAAGTTTATTGTGTCCAAAGTATCTTATTTCTTTATGTACACTACTTTATGAGTTAAGTAGATGGAAGGAAATATTACACTCAGACACAAAAAAGGGGACGTCACGTCATTGACCCGTTTATGTAGGATAAGTGCTTTGTTCCCAACTCAGAGACCCCAACCAGAGAGTGCAAAGACTTAAATACTCAAAACAGAGAATATCATAATAAATATCGGCACTTTTCTGTTTTGAAAAGCCCAAATTTATCAGGTGAAGCTTTGGTTATTCATATCAAAGACGATGGTTCACAAAGGTTTTATGCAGAGAAAGCTGAGCCAAAAATATATATGCTGTTTTTTTTCATTCACCTCTGCCCTTCACAATGTGTGTGAACGCCAGTTTCACACATTCAGTTTCCCATTATTCCATTGCCTTTCCCACAATAAGGAAAAATTGAATGAATACAACAATATTCCAGGCCAGAATCTTGAATTAAATGTGTTTTTTTGCTTCTACTTTTGTACACAGAACATGAGGTGTTGGTAATTGTTTCCAAAAACCATAACACCTTTTAATAGATGGGGTATCTGGTTTGAGACATTTCTTTGTAATTTCTCTTGGGATTAGCATCTTGAGAGCCACACCAGAAATCAGTTTAAAGCCAAAGTTAGACTTTAAAATGGCCCAAAAGTAACGTATCTGCTTTTTACAGTTGTAAACATGTCATTTATTTACTTTTAACGGAAGGAAACATATTTAAAATACGCTTAACTGCCATAAAAATAAAATCAATGTCTTTCCCTCCACTCTCTGTTTCTCTGAGTTGCTCTTTATGTTAACATCATTTCGTCTTCATTAAAACTAACTCAGTCTTTTCGTGTTCCTGTCACAGCCCTAAAGTCGACTCCCTCTGTGAGCTTCTCGCCTCCGTGCGCCGACAAGGTGTCAGATCCGAAAGCCTCCTGAAGGACGGCGACAACTTGATCCAGCGTTACAGAAACCTGGAGTCCAGGCTGCAGAAGCAGGTGGACACTCAGAGCGCTCTGCAGGGAGACGTAGAGAAGTTTAACTCTCAGGCTCAAAGCACCAAGAGCTGGATCAGTGACCTGCTGCAGCCGCTGAAATCCACCAGCAAAGACACCAAAACAGAGGAGACCAAGAGGAAGGCTCAGGTCAGTGAAAAGAGTCAATACTTTCTCTTTGTTTTTACTCTTTTTGTGACCGCTTTTGATTTTATTACCAACCATAAATCCATCTGAACAAACAGATACAAAACCAGACCTGTATTTCATTATTCTGCCTCTTTACCGTCAGTCCGTCCTGAGCTCCAAACCTGAGGGCGACTCCAAAGTGAACGACCTCAAGAAGCAGAGCGAGCGCCTGTGTGAGCAGGACGGCATGGAGGAGAAGAAGAAACAGGACGTCCAGCAGGCCGTCAGAGAAACAGAGGAGCAGTGGAGGACGGCTCTGCAGAGCGCTGAGCAGACCCTCGACAAGGCAGAAACTCAAGATCTGTTAGACAAAGACCTGGAGGCTTTCAAAACCAAGAGTGAAGACGTTCAGTCCTGGATCAGGGACCGCGAGCAGAACCTGAAGACACTTGGTGGTTGTATGCAAGTGGAGGAGAAGTTGCCAATTCTTAAGGTGAGTCTGAAAGAGTTTTGTGGCAGTGGTGTGCACAAAGGGGGGGCAAGGGGGGGGTCAGCCCCTCATGGCCCAATTGTTCAAAGACATTCCTTTAGGTGCCCCCTTGGATGCCAAAACACATGCATAAGTGTCTTCACTGGCTCTTTTTGTACGTGAATACTCAAGAGTACATTCTTTACTGTACAATTGTCAGGAGACCCCTCGGTCTTATAAGTTTCACAGGGTGCGGTCTTACGGAAGAAACCGTGATTTTGTACGTGAATACACAGGTTACAGGGTTCTTTTTGTACTATTTGACCGTAGGTCCTTCGGTTTCTTATACGATTTAACCAGAAAACCTTTCCAAAATATCCCAAAGTGGTCCTTAAGGAGCCAAAACACATGCCAAAGTGCCCTCTCAGATACCAAAATATGCAATTATGTGTCTTATTGAAAAAAAAAAACGTGATGAAGTGTCATCTGGGGAGCCAAAATATCCTAAAGTGCTTCTTAGGGAGCCAAAACACCTACTAAAGTGCCGTCTTGTGCGCCAAACATGTACTTATGTGTCCTCTAGGGGTTAAAAACGTGCTAAAGAGTCACCTGGAATGCCAAAACACTTGCTAAACTGTCCTTTTGGGAGCCAAAATACGCTGCAGTGTGTCATAGGGAGCCAAAACACGTAGTAAAGTGCCTTCTCTGGCGCAAAAACATGCAATTATGTGTCCTCTTGGGAGTAAAAACACGAATAACCGTGTCATGGGGAGAAAAAATATGCTGAAGTGCCCCTTTAGGAGCCACAATGCATGCTAAATGCTCTCTTGGGAGTAAAAACATAATTAACAGTCCTCTGGGGAGAAAAAACACACACTAAACTGGAGCTTAAGTGATCTTTTGGGAGTCAAAACCAAGCCAAAAGGCTGTCTTGGGAGCAAAAATGTGTACTTAAGTGTCCTCTTTGGTGCCAGACTTGCGCTTAAATACCCTCTTTGGAGCCAAAACACATGCCAGAGTGCCCTCATGGTTGGCTAACCACACTCGCCTGCCCCTTTGGCCAGTTAAAACATTACAAACTCATCTTCTAGGAGCCAAAACACAAGCTTGAGTGGCCTCTTGGGAGCCAAAAGTGTGCTGTATGTGCCTTTTTTTTGCCCTTGCCCTTCAAAATATTGTTGACACCACTGTTTGGGGAGTTATTATCTGTGATTTACATGAAGTGTTTTCTCCTAAATGTAATATTTTTCTCCTCAGGCTCTTCTTGACTCCAAAGCTGATGGAAACTCAAAGCTCCAGGATCTGAAGCAGCAAAGTCAGAATCTTTGTGCCAACCCGGGATTGGACGATCGTAAGAGACGAGAGGTTGAGGACAGCGTCAGGAAAACTGAGGAGCAGTGGAAGAAAGTTCAACAGGCTGCACAGGAGGCTCAGGAGAAAACTGGGACTGAAGCTGCTGCTAATAAGGATTATGATGCTTTTAAAAACCAAAGTGAGAAAACTCAGGCCTGGATCAGAGAGAAGAAGCAGAAGCTGTTGTCTCTTGGAGGTCAGATACCGTTTGAGGAGAGGTTACAGGTGGCACAGGTGAGTTTAGGAGCTTTTATTCTGAAATATCAGGTTTTTCTTATGTATTTGATTGACTCTTATATCTGTCTTCCTCTCAAGGCCACAACAAAATCCAAACCTGAGGGAGACTCGAAGCTGCTGGAGCTGAAGAAACAAGCTGATCGTCTGTGTGAGCGTCTGGAGGAAAGCAGGAAAGTTGAAGTCCAGCAGCTGCTCAAAGACACAGAGCAGCAGTGGAAAAATGTCCTTCAGGGCGCCAAGCAGGCCGAGCTCCGGGCTCTATCAGACGACTTTGACTCTCAGAATAAAAACACTCAGTCCTGGATCAGAGAGCGGCAGCAGAAGCTTCAGTCTGTGGGCGCTCACACGCCAGCGGAGGAGAGGAGTCACACCGCTCAGGTCACTCTTTAAACCGCTTTAGTGTTATTTCTCTGAGCTGTTGTGGGAATGAAATTATTTTTGAGAGGAAAACCGTCCAACATGTCTCTACATCTCTTTAATTTGCAGACCATCATGAGCTCCAAACCCGACGGCGACTGTAAGGTCAATAACCTGAGGAGGCGCGGACAGAGCGTGTGCGACCACCAGGACGCAGACGAGGGCAGGAAGAAACACATCCAGCAGGCGGTGAAAGACACGGAGGAGCAGTGGAGGACGGTGCTGCAGACGGCCAAACAGGCGGAAACTGCTGCAGGAGACGAGATCACACAGAGGAGGGAGAAGAAACAGCAAAAGGTCAGAGGACTCCACGTAAAACTGTAGCATCACAAGATATTTAACCACTCACAGTGTAGGAACATTATGCCACAGTATCATGCAGACACAGCGTGTGTTTTGGCTCCTAGAATGGCAGTTTATAATTTTTTAACCAGCCAAAGTGGCAGATTAGTGTGGTTTGCAAACCAGGAGGGCACCTTATCATGTTTTGGCTCCAAAGAATTCCCTTTGGCGAGTGTTTGGCCCGTGAAAAGGAGCTTTTGGCCGTCTAGAGGGCACTCTAGAACATGTTTTGGTCCCTAAGAGGCCACTTTAGCGCCATTTGGCTCCCAGAGAGGGCAGTTTAGCATGTGTTTTGGCTCCAGAGGGGACACTCAAGTCTATTCTGGCCTTTTTTGGCATCCTAGAGGGCACTTAAGCATGTAAAGAGGTTGCTTTGGGACATATTTTTGCTCCCAGGAAGGTACTTCAGTGCATGTTTTGTTGCAGGAAAGGGAACTTTCGTGTATTTTTGCAACCCAAAGGGCCCTGTAGCATATTTTTGCTTCTAAACAGGGGCCCTTAAGCACATGTTTTGGCCCCCAAGAGATCACTTTCGCACATTTTTTGGCTTCCAAGAGGTAACTTTGGCACATTTCGGCCTCTACACGGGGGCCCTGTAGCACATTTTGGCTTTCAAGAGGTAATTCTGGCACATGTTTTGGCTCCCAGGGGTGCACTATAGTGTATTTTGGCTTTCAAAAGGGCACTTGAGCAAGTTTTGGCGCCCAACAAGGCACTTAAGTACAAAACTTTGCGCCCAGGAGGGTACATAAGTGCATGTTTTGTTGCAAGAAAGGGAACTCTAGCGTATTTTTGCTCCCAGGAGGGCACTGTAGCATATTTTGGCTTCTAAAAGGGCACTTGTGCAAGTTTTGGCGCCCAACAAGGCACTTTAGCACAAAACTTTGCTCCCAGGAGGGTACTTTAGCATTTGTTTTTGTCTCTATAAGGGCACTTAAGGATATTTTTGCTTCCAATAAGGCCCTGTAGCATATTTTGGCTTCTCCTGTAGCACGTTTCTGCTCCCAAGAAGTATCTCTTGCACTGATTTTGGCTCTCTGTGGGGCACTGTAGCATATTTTGGCTTTCAAAAGGGCTCTGTAGTGCGTGTTTTGGCTCCCCAGATGACACTTTACCACGTATTAGGTTCCACTTTAGGTTATTTTTGCTTCCAAAAAGGCACTTGAGTGTCAGGTTCTCACCAATTTGACCAGGAAAAGTGGTGACCGTCCTCCCCTGCCCCCCTCTTTGCACACCACTGTTTTGCCTCATTATGTGATGATCTTTCTGTTGCAGATTAAAGAATATGACGCCCAACAGCAGGAAACCAGCAGATGGCTGACAGACTTCCAAAAACGAGTGGATTCACTGAACGGACAAACAAAACCTGAAGAGAAACTCAGAGCAGCTCAGGTGAAAATACAGCGTCCTAAAGCGAGTTTCCTCGTTTTTTTATCTCATACTTTTTAAGTGACCATGACTCCTGTATCTTCTCCTCCAGACTATAATAAGCTCCAAACCTGAAGGAGACTCCAAGCTTCAGGAACTCAAGTCTCGAGTCCAGAGTGTCTGCGCTCCGGACCTGGAAGACCAGAAAAAACAAGAGATCAAACAAAAAGTGAAAGAAACTGAGGAGCAGTGGACGAGAATCCAACAAAATGCAAAACAAGCGGTGGATCAGGCTGAGAGGCAGTGTGCTTTGGAGGGACAGCTGAAGGAATACAAAACCCTGAGAGAGAAGACCAGAGTCTGGCTGGAGGACAAGAAGAAGAGTTTGGACTCTGTGGACGGTCGCATGGATCCAGAGAAGACGAGAAACGCTGCACAGGTAAAATGAATCAAATCACTCATATCTGCAGGGAAGTGGCTCTGTTAAATTATTATTTTCTTCTTTATTTTTTTCTCGGAAAAGCAATTGTTTTACATTCTTGCAACACCATTATATCAACTTTGCTGTAAGTGGAACAAGTTTTCATTCAAATAGATGTAGTTATGTTTGTACATGCATACATAAATCCATAAACCTAGATTCATGTAAATACCCTCATACATACTCACACACCCCATCATACATCTGATCGTTTATAGTGACCACTTTACAGCCCAGCTTTTCCAGTTTTCTTTTTTTTCCTTATACAGAGTTGTACTTACTAATATCTCTTATTCAAACATTAATTCTAACATTTTGACATGGGGAGCCTTCCATTGAGTTGCATTGTAAAGTCAAAAGGGTAATAAGAGAGAGTGAACACAGGTATAGGAGTAACAAAATTATGTACAACAAAATACGGGGAAACAAGTGCAATGAGACAAATCTAATATTTTCTAGCCCTTTTAATCGAAAAGTTCAGCTAAAATCTGATCTTACAGTTTTAATGTACTCAGTCCATTTAGTACAAATTCGAAAAAACACATTTTTTTAAATTCTAAGGGGGAATGATAATTTTTTCATCTTGTATATTTCACCAAAATTATTATTTTCTATCCTCAGACTGTTCTGAGCTGCAAACCTGAAGGAGACTCCAAACTGAGCGAGCTGAGGAGACTGAGCCAGAGTCTGTCGGACCAGGAGGACCTGGAGGAGGACGCCAAACTGGAGGCTCAGAGGACGGTGAAAGACTCAGAGGAGCAGTGGAAAACTGTCCTGCAGTCCGCTGAGAACTCCCTGAAGAAAGCCGAGCTCCAGTACTCGCTCTCCAAGGAGCTGGAGGCCTTCGGGGCCCAGGCGGGGAGCACCAAGTCCTGGGTGAAGAAGCTGCAGAAGCAGGCCGAGTCCAAGGGGAGCGGGAGTCAGGGCAGCAGGGCTCAGCTCCAGGACAGACTCTACACCTCACAGGTAAAAACACAACACCTACAACCCTGCAGGAGCACAGGGAAACACAAAAATAACAGAAGAGGGGTCTCTGCATTTCCTTGCAGCAAATTCTGGATGTTGAAATGCTGAGCACCCCCTTTTTAACACTCTTGCATTTCCTTACTGGGTACGCTCAGTGTTGAAATGTAAAGCTTTAGAGATCCACGGGTTGATGAACTTGCAAAAAGCACTCCATTTATTTTATGCGGGGTAATCCCCAAACATCTCTCAACAGTCGTTTAAGGCTAAAAAAAATAAAGAAAACGACATAAATCCATCCGTGTGTTCAGTTCTGACTTCTGTGACCTCTCTGACCTCACGTTACTATGGCAACCAAAAGAACTCCAGTGTTGTTTAAAGAAATGCTGAGCCACAACCTTAACATTGAAAGTAAAAGTATGCAGAAAATTTTGTCTCTATGTTTACAAACAGCATCCAAACTGCAAAAACTGAAATCTAAGCAAGTCATTATGTCTTATTGTTAGTCAAGTTTGTCTTACTATTCTTGATTTGAGCCACATTCACCAGACCAGGTCATAAAAATGTCTCATTTCAAGTTTTTTTAAGACAAAAATGAGGCATCAATTGCTTGTAACAAGTAAAAGAAAAAATCTGCCAATGGGATAAGATAAAAGATTCTTGTTCTAAGACATCTTTCTAATTTCAAGAAACTTCCCGGGTGAATTTGTCTTATCCCATTGGCAGATTTTTTTTACTTGTTACAAGCAATTTACACCTCATTTTTGTCTTAAAAAACTTGAAATAAGACATTTTTATGACCTGGTCTGGTGAATGTGACTCAAATTAAAAACAATAAGACAGTTTTTACGACAAATAAGACAGAATGACTTGCTTAGATTTACGTTTTTGCAGTGCAATCTCTATTCCCGTAAAAACTAAATTCTAAATTTTTTCTGAAGATTCTGCGTACTCTACCTTTAACATTTCCATTGCACTTACAAAGTCCAGCAGCAGAAACATTTTGTGCCTGTGCGAAAACCGAATTCTACAAACCTTTACAAAAGGCCCAGTCAGAGATCATCACAGTGAGACTGCTTTGTGGTTTCCATGGTAACAGATCTTCTCCATTCATTTCAATGGGGCAAAAATTGTTGTGGAAATTCAGAATTTTTTAAAAAGTACAAAAGTTGCGAATAAGCCTTATACAAGCACATCATTCGTCAACATTCTTAACGTTTTACTTTTTGAATTTTCTGAATCCGGGCAACTTTGTTCGAGGAGTATTGGTCCAAAAAAAGGCGGATGATAATAATATTCTTTGGTGTGATTGTGTTTTCAGTTTGTCTTGAACTCCAAGTCCAATGGAGAAGCTCAAATCACTGAACTGAAGAAACGAGCGAAGAGTCTGTGTGAGCAACAGGATTTAGAGGACGACAAGAGGAAGGAGGTTCAACAGACGGTTAAAGACACAGAGACACAGTGGAGGACGCTGCTGCAGGCTGCAGAGGACACACACAGGTACAGAGAAAGTCTTAACTACACCTGATTCATGGAGGTTAAACTCAGACCATCTTTGTTCAATTTCTGCTTCCTAATGTTGTGAATCCGTCTGCCGTTTCCCATCAGGCAGCTGAAAGGTGTCGTGGATCGTTTGGTGTCCTTGGAAAACAAGCGCAGCCAAGCCGAAGCTCGACTCTCCGACCTCCAGAAGCAGAAGTCCAGTCTGCCTCGAGAGTTCCCCTGGCCGGGTCTCGGGGAGAGGAGGCAGGCTGTGGATCAGACCAGGACTCTGCTGGACCAGAGCGCAGCTTTAGCTCCCGTCCTCTCAGATCTACGACAACAGGTAAAAACATGGCAGGGAAAGTCTTTAAGGCTTTTGTATTTAGAGTTATATAAAGTTTGTTTCAGGTCACAACAGAACTTGACAGTTGAGCTGTTGAAGGTCCAAAAAGATGAATATAAAGTTATAATACTGACTTTTTAGATTGAATGAATTCATGTATGGTAGAAATGGCTGACCAATCAGAGTAAGGATGGTTTGTGGAGCAGGAAGTCTTAAAGAGACAGCAACTAAAACCAAGTATTTCAGACAGAGACTCAAAAAGACTTTTCTAAAACACCGGTGAGAGAAAAATGGGAACTTTTTTGAGACTGTGGAACTAAAAAAAGGTGCAATATCTCCTCTTCAAGAACTTTTGTCTCAAAACTAAATATTGTGAAAGACTGCAGTGCTGAAACTTCTGTATTTTATGCAGCAAAGTGAAAGAATAGAGATGATGAACTAGATTACTGTAACGTTCTGTGCTGTATCAAATTCAACACTGCAAAAACGGAAATCTAAGCAAGTCATTCTGTCTTATTTGTAGTAAAAATGGTCTTATTGTTCTTCATTTGAGCCACATTCACCAGACCAGGTCATAAAAATGTCTTATTTCAAGTTTTTTAAAGACAGAAATGAGGTGTAAATTGCTTGTAATAAGTCAAAAAAATCTGCCAATGGGATAAGACGAATTCATCCGGGAAGTTTCTTGAAATTAGAAAGATGTCTTAAAACAAGAATCTTTTATCTTATCCCATTGGCAGATTTTTTTTTACTTGTTACAAGCAATTGATGCCTCATTGTTGTCTTTAAAAAACTTGAAATGAGACATTTTTATGACCTTGTCTAGTGAATGTGGCTCAAATCAAGAATAGTAAGAGAAATTTGACAAATAATAAGATATAATGACTTGCTTATATTTCAGTTTTTGCAGTGAAACTGTATCATCTTTACATTAAATACATGTATAAGTTCCATGATAGAAGTCGCAGCTTCTCCCTTAAAGAGTTCACAGTTGGTCTTGAAGCCAGACCAGTTGAGAATCACTGCTTTAAAGTATATAAGACACAAGTAAGGCTGCACAATACGGCATGTTAAGACAAAAAAAATACCACTGTCTTTCTGGCTCTGGTGCGCAGGAGCAGCAGTGCAGTATAGTCATCGATGAAATTAACATCCCTGTAATATTATTTGGTCACATTGGGAAACTTTAATGTTGAATCTCTTTGCAGGAGCGCATCATTAACAAGTCTGACCTGATGTGAGAAGAACCACTGTCAGGAAATATTATAGATCATGATCAATAATTAACAAATATCAACATGATTGAGACTCTTTGCAAAACCCAAATAGAATTCATGGAGGCAGAAAGAGACAGAAGTGATTAGGTGAGAGTCTGTTATCATCATGTCAGGGAGAATTCAGCTGAAATATCACAATATCATTTTTTCCCAAATATCACACAGTCCTAGACAGAAGTTTCATGTGTAAACAGACTTAAAACGGTGGCTTTATGTGTCTTTTGTCCTTAAGTCTGCAGAGCTGTTTGAGATCACCAAAGACCCGAGTCTGTCAGACGCCCCCTTGGCAGCGAAAGAGGAAACTATTCCTGCTCTGCTGAAAGATTTAACGGTGA
Organism: Thalassoma bifasciatum; assembly: GCA_008086565.1. Classification (NCBI taxonomy): domain Eukaryota; kingdom Metazoa; phylum Chordata; class Actinopteri; order Labriformes; family Labridae; genus Thalassoma; species Thalassoma bifasciatum. The sequence goes on along the minus strand of RPOG01000462.1, from coordinate 307,330 downwards.
GTTAATGAGTCAGATAACACACACCAGGAGTCTTAAGATGAATATTTGGAGAGAAACGGTAGGTTTTTTAATGTGGATGCCTGTATTGTTTTTCCTCAGGATGCACTTCCTGGCCTGGAGCAGGGCATCCAGACAGAGAGGCAGTGCACTCTGCTGGTGGAGCAGCACGAAGCAGCTCAGGATTGGCTGAGGGAGCACGTCAAAGGCCTGGAGGCTCCGCCCACAGACAGACCGGGGCTGCACAACGCCGTCAACACTCTGAAGGTCAGAGACGGTCACAAACTCTACTCTTCAGTCCCAGACAAAAGCCAGAAACATGAATTTATTATTTATTTTGAATACCAGTCACTGAAAATGTCTGAAGACATGTTTCCACTGACAAACAAACAGAAGGAATTCAAAATACTGAGACTTATTTTACTCAAGTTGTAGCTTTTGGAAATCAAAATGTGTGTTACTGGACTTAAACTGAGGCACATTTGCTTGTAAGGCCAGAAAAAAGTCTTATTTAAATGAGATAAAGAAATGTTTCTCCCCCGTGAGCAGATTTTTTTAAAGCATTATTGTCTTTAAGTGTCTCAAAATAAGGCATTTTTGTCTTTTTCTATCTGGCAAATGTTGCTCATATCAGGTTTACCAATTTAATTCTTTCTTCAAATAAGACTCAATCAGAGTTGAGGTTTTGCTGGGCAAAGGTATTCATTGAGTCCCCTGATATTTTTTTGTTTCAATATTATGCAATCACAAAAAATGAATTTGAGACCAAAAAAAAGATTTTGAGAACAAAATTGTGATTTCAAAAATCCAAATGATACCAATAAATGAATGAAATATATTTATGGTTGAAATTTTCTCGTGTTAAATTCCACAATTTGTTTTTTACAGATCTAAGTTTTCATCCCATAAACCACAGATTCGTTTGTGTTTCCAGAATTTGCATTAACGTTTCCAGATTTTGTTTGCATTTGTGTTCCTTCATTGTTCTCATGGGCGGGGCTTCCTCTGAAAGATACAAGAAGTCTCCTGATTGGTCAGCATCACTCAGAGAGACTGTGTGACAACTTCTGCCCCAACAAGCAGCACTGAGCACTGTCTGGAGCAAAAAAAATGTTTTTGGTCTTAAATTCATTTCTCTTGATTGCATATATTGACACAAATTTCTCTCCATATTAACCTTAAAATTAAAGTTGTCTCTGGAGGTGCAAGAAACTTTTTGTGCAGACATAATTTGTTTAAAACGTCCTCCCTCCTGATTCCAGGCGCTGCTCCAAACGGTGGACAGGGAGAAAAGAGAGATGAAGGAGCTGGACTCGGCCAAAGACGCTCTGCAGAGTCTCTGCACCGCGGGAGGTAAAGCTGCTCTGACCCTGGAGGTCAGCCACCTCCACAACCTCTGCGCCGCCTCAGAGAAGGAGGTGAAGAAGCGTCTGGCCGAGTGCGAGGGTCGTCTGGCCGAGCTGGACGCTCTGGCGGCGAGGAGGGCTCAGGGGCTGAAGGAGAGAGCGGCGGCGCTGCAGTGGGAGCTTCGATCTCTGGATCAGGCTCTGAGCTACAGCGAGCCGCACAACAACATGGCTCAGCTGCAGCAGCACTGGAACAGCCTCAAGGTGAACACACGGTTTTTTATCAACACCAGAAACTGATTTAGAAACTACAAGTCCACTAATAAACTAATGATTTCATGTTTCCCTCTAGAAATGTGAGAAATCACTGAAAGATTTGGGCGCCAAAGTCAAAGACCTGGACCAGGAAGTGAAAGCTGCACCTGAAGCAGAAGAGCTGTCGGCTGAAATCACCACCATGGTGGAGTCTATAAGTCAACAACACGACAGGTAACACACCTGAGAGTAAAATGATCTGATTCGTCCTCAGGATCTAAACTTTTGATTCTTTTTTGGCTTCCAAACTCTGCTCCGATTCAAGAGTCCTCAGCTGGTTTCCTTCAATCTCAATTTAGTCATCGTGCTCCTGATGAATGAAACTGAAACACAGCTCTCCTCATCCATCCTGTTTTTAACCTCACAGATTGTACCACACTCAAAAATTGAATATGTCTTTATTGTCATTTCACAATGTACAAAAAAACTTGAGAGAAAAACCCTCATCAGTGCAGGTAAATAGAAAAAGAGTAGACATACAGAACATAAATTGACACATTAAAACACAGCATTCAAACTTATTGCAAAGTTAAACATCATTTACATGTAGTTTATTTATTCCTTGACAGTAAATACAGATGTTCATTGCTCTAAGTCTTCAACTAGAAAGCACTACTTCCCCTGGTGGCCAAATTGTTGAAAAAGTGAAGTGTCCTTTTGGGAACCAAAATATGCTAAAGTGCCGTCCTGAAGCCAAAATATAGGTTAGACCAGTGGTTCCCAACCTTTCCCAACTCGAGGCCCATTTTCAAGTCTCAAAACTTTTCGCAACCCACCTCCTAACCAAATAAATATAGAGGCTTTGTAAAACATTGTTCCTGCTAGATTTGGAACAAAAATCCAAAATTTAAGAAAAAAAAAAAGAACTACAACCCAAAATGTAATAAGTGGTCAATAATGCAACAGATGCTGAGCCCAAAATGTAATAACCATTTGCCCACAACTTGTCAAATTTTAGGTTGGTGATTACATTTTTGGGTAATACACCATATGTTTTATTACGTTTCAGGTTTTACTTCATTTTATTAAAATTACATTTCAAGGCTTTGTTAAATTTGTGGTCATACCACATATTGGGCTTTAATGTGCCTTCTTAAAGGATTTTGCTCATATATGTTTGAACATGTTAAATACCCTTAACTGAGTTTATACATTCTCAACATTATTCTGTACATTTGTATCTTTCAATAATTACCCTTAATTGAAATTCAGACTATTCTGTTAATAATTTGGCGGCCTACTTGGAAAATATTTGCGGCCCACCTGGGGGCCACGGCCCACAGGTTGGGAATCCCTGGGTTAGACTGCTCTTCTGGTTGGCAAACCACACCAATCTGCTCCTTTGGCTGGTTAAAACATGATTAGCTGTGCTCCTGGAAGCCAAAACACACACTGTATGTCCCTTTAAATTTCTGTCACCCCTTCAAAATCATAAGAGTGTGTTGGCTGAAAACCAATGGTTCATTTTTAAGCCAATATTTGTTGACAATCATATCATGAATCTCTATTCACACTTGCACATTTTGGAAAACACAGACTCTCCTTCACCTCCCTGTGCATTTCTTCACAATATTTTACAGATTCTTTTAGTTATGGATTCTTTCTTCTAAAGCTCATAAATATCACATTAATATAATTATTGTGATGTTTTTTTGCCAAAATACCCCCTTATTTGATGATAAGTGAATTAAATGTGGTTATGAAATCATCATATCATGTTTACAGTCTGAAGTCCAGGCTGAGCGAACATCAGGGAACCTGCTCCACAAACACAACTCGCTACCTGATGGACTGTCTGCACAAACTCCAGGAGTGGAACCAAAACCAGCCAGCAGAGTCCACTTCATCTGTGAAGGTTTCTGTCTTTTAAAGCTTTTCTCCATATTTTAGAAAAGACCAATCACATGAGGCGTTCATTAAAATACAATACAACTCTTGGAAGCAGAGTCATCAGAGATTGGAATCAGCATTTCTTCAAGATGCAGACTCTGACATGTTTCTCTTTCTGGTTTCAGGCGACGTTGCAGGAAGGTGAAAAGCTCCAGGCCGACCTGCGTGAGGCGCTGTCTCACCAGCAGTTCCTCACAGACTGTCTCATACCAGAGCTGTTTGGAAAACTGGAGAAAGACAGTTTGGAGGCAGTAAAGAACGCAGACACACAGAAAACAACCCTTAACCAAAACTTACAGGTATTTAAATCCTCTGTCGCTCACTTGACTTTGTATGTTATGTTCAAAAATAATGTTTGTATAATGCTTTTTCATCTTTTCATCTAAGGCACTGAATGAAAAGAGTCAACAAAAGCTTCCTGTTGGTCTTCAGAAGGAGAAAGAGGGGGCAAAACCGTCTATGATCCCACCACCAAGGAAAAACAAGCGCTCACCTGAGAAGAAAGCTCAGGTTGACGTGCAGAAGAGAGACGTGTCAGAGAAATCTTTATCCACTGAGGAGCAGCTGACAGTTACAGTCGAGCTGAAAACAACGAAAACAACCGTGACAGCCGTCATGGAAGGAACAAAAGTGTCACAAACAAGAGCTGAACCAACAAAGAGACAATCTCAGAGTCCAACGAGTGTTTCAGAGTCAGTCACGAGCACAAAAGCTGAGCCTGAGAAGGTGGTGGAGCAGTCGACGCTCGCACCACTGAGGAAGAAGTCCAAGACCTCCGAGCCTGAAAATGCAACTTCTCAGGTCGTGAAAGACACAAAAAATGTATCAGAGTCGTTTGTAGCACAGAGCAAAGATGATGCAGGGAAACTTAAGTCCTCACAACCAATCACAGACGCAAGACCTGAGTCTAAATCTGCACCAGAAACACAAGAACCAAAGAGTCCAAAACCTTCAAAAACAGAACTTGTTGGTGTCCAGAGTGAAACTACAAAGCCTCAAGAAACTAAGAAAGATGGGAAGACGTTTGTGGAAAAGACAGTTCAGAAAGAAACCAAGGAGATCCCGAGCAGGAGGAAGTCAGACAGTCCTGATGGTCCAAGTCAAGGTTCGGTTAAAGAGTTTCCCACTTTACTACCACAGCCCAAAACTACAAGTGCGAAACCATCTCAGCCTGATCAGCAGACAAAAGAAGCAGAAAAACAAACACCTGTTTCAACTTCAATGTCAACAAAGGAAACTGAAACTGTTGTTATAAAAGAAACAAAGCTCATGCCAACTGCAAGAAAGTCAAAAACCACTGAGGTTTCCACCGCTCCCCAGCAAATACCTGATGTAACAAAGTCTGCTACATCACAGAAAGTCATTACACAAACTGAAACCATTGTTGTCAAAGAAACTGAGCTTTCCCCAACAAAGAGAACGTCTAAGGATCCAAAACTGTTCCCAGAGCAAACCAAAGAGACCACGGAGGTAACTGACTCTACGGCGTCAAAACCTGAAACAGTCGCAGACGATGAAACAAAGAAAGTAGCTACGATTGTTCTCGATGCTCCAGAGGCCGTTCCTGCAACCCAAAAGCAAGCTGAAGCTGCTGCACTGGAACAACTTGAGTTGGTGCCACCAAAGAGAAAGTCAAAAACGACAGAACCACCTCAGAAACCTTCAAGTGACCAAAACAAAACCGCTGTGACCGAAGAGACGAAGCTGGTGCCGACTAGGAGGAAGTCAAAGAACGAAGACTCTCCCACAACCCCCAAGTCTGTTACATTCAGTAAATCAGCTGATGTAGAGAGTAAACTGAGTAAGAAAGAAGTCGACATCACAGGGGATAAAGCTGCAGAGAAAGGGAAGGTTTCGCCGACTAAAGTCAGGACAATTGGTCGCACGGTTTCCCTCGAACTTAAAGAAGGAACAGTGAGCAAAGAAGATCCCAAGCAAACAGAAAAGACGCTCATACCGAGCAGGAGGAAGTCAAGAAGTTTCGAGGCAGAGACTTCGGATGTGCCGTCAAAGGAGGTTCCTGAAAGGAGGAAGTCCTCTTCAACAGAGCAGACCGTCATGGTAACGACTGAAAAAACTGTGACCAAAGGTGAGCTCTCGCCTCCTAAGAGACATTCAAAGAGTCAAAAGCCAGAGAGTCCAACAAATGACGTTTTTGTGACAGAAGGAACTCAGGTTTTGCCTGTTAAGGGAAAATCTGAAGATGGAGCAGTCAATCAGAAACCATCTCCGACACCAGCGACAGTAAAAACGCCAACTGATGTCACCGCAGCAGAAAAGAGTCAGACTTTATCCTCAGGGCAGAAACCAACCATGAAAGATGATGACGCTCAGAAAAAATCTGCAACTCTAAAATCAGGAAGTACTCCTGAGGAAAAAGGAAAGCTGTCCCCAACAAAGTTAAGGAAACCTTTGAAACTTTCTGAAAAGAAGGACACACAGGAAACAGAGAAACCTCAGAAGCAGGTATCTGAAGTTTCTCTTGTGGAAGAAACCAAAGTTACTACAGAGGAAAAATTAAAGCTTTCCCCAACAAAGTTAAGGAAACCTCTGAAACTGTCTGAAAGGAAGGATGTACAAGAGACTGAGAAGCCTCAGAGGCAAGTGCCTGACGCTGCAGTCGTGGAGGAAACCAAAAGTAAACTGGTCAGGAAGAAGTCAAAGGAAGGTCCTGATGGCAAGACGCCGACTATACCTCAAGGCACAACCACTGGGACAAGTGAAAGTCCAACAACGCGGAAGTTGTCACTGACTAAATCCAAGAGTGTTGATGAGCAAACAAAGACCAAGAAAGAGCCAACTTCAGCTCAAAAGACAGTCACAACGACAACAGGAACTACAGTTGTGGAGCAAGGTCAGATTTCCCAGACCAAAAGAACATCACAGGACAAGAAACCTTCTCCTGAACTTGCTAAAAAAGGGCAGACAACTACAAAGGACAAGCCTGACGGACAAAAGCCTTCAGATACAGGCGTTGTCAAAGCAACAACTGAGAAGGAACCATTGAAAGAGAAGTCCAAGAGTCCAAAAACTTCTCCAAAACTTGCTCCATCCAAACTGGGAAAGACCAAAGAGGAGACAGATCGCCAGAAGACAACTACAACTCAAGAGATGGTGAGGAAACCAACTGAAACTGCAGCTTTTGGAAAAGGACCCATTTCACCGACCAAGACGAGGTCAAAGGATGTGAAACTTTCCTTCAATGATCCCACAAAACCCAAAGGGGAGCCTGGCAGTCAGAAGTCATCTCAGGATACAGGGTTGGTCAAAGCAACAACTGATGTGAGAGCTGAGGAGAAAGGACCCACCAAAGAAAAGTCCAAGAGTCCTAAAACTTCCCCAACACTCGCTCCATCTAAACTGGTGAAGGCTAATGAGCCAGACCGCCAGAAGCTGTCTACAACTCAAGAAACGGTTAAGAAACCAACTGAAAAAGGAGCCATTTCACCGACTAAGACAAGGTCAAAGGATGTGACTACCACCACAAAGACCAAGGAAGAGCCTGTTAGTCAGAAACCAGCTCCAGCTTCAGGTGTGACTGTGACTACAACTGAAGTTACTGTTGTGGGAAGAGGAAATGAAAAGTCAAAGGGTCTTGATCTACGTCCAGAGTTGGCAATAACTAAGGATGAGCAGAAGCCATCTTTGGCTCCAGGAGTTGTCACGGCAACATCTGGTCTTTCTGTTAAGGACAAAGATCAGGAGAGAGTTGAACCCACCAAAAAGGTTCAGACCAGTCTTGAGGAAGTCAGTCCAGCTGATAGGAGACTTACTCTGGAGGTTAGTGGCACCATTCAGGAGCTCCCAGGAAAGAAAGTGGCCACATTCATCCTGGACTCGCCAGACTTTTTGGCATGGGAGACCGAAGAGAGATCTAAAGAAACCCCAGAACCAACCATCACCAAGCCAACAGAAAAAGACTTAAGCAAAGTACCTTCCCCCAAAGAGTTTACTGACTCCAAGCCAGAAATAGACTCCAAAGATAAAACTGAGGTTCAACAGAGGTATGTTGTTCTTGATCTGCCCGAGATTGGCTTCACCCAGGTTTATAAGACAAAGCAAAGTCAGTCAGACTCCATTAAACTGACTTCTTCAGCTGACATAAGCACGACCAAACAAGGCAAAGCTAAGCCAACTGAAACTACGAGCCAGCAGGTGCTTTTAGAAACCACAAAGACGGAACTCAAAGAGGGCCAGGCTCGTCCAGTTTCAACCAAAGAAACTCCTGATGCAACCAAAGTCCAAAAGGAGAAGCCTGGAAAAGTGGAGGACATCAAGATGGAGCGTGAAGTGCGCGTCCTGCAGCTGGATGTACCTGCTGACCAGAAGAAAGACATTTCTGTTCCAGGGGCTAGGGAGCCTGGAATGGAAGTCAAACCTTTAGAGGTCAAACCTGTGGAGAAGAAACCTACGGAGGTCAAACCTACAGATGTCAAACCTACAGAGTTCAAATCAATGGAGAAAGTTTCACTGATAAAAGAAACTGTGACACCAAGTGAAACACAGGTGAAACAAGAGCTTGTAGAAACCTCACAGAAAGAACCCACAGTAATCAAACCTGGTAAACTGGAGGAAATAAAGACGGAGCGTGAAGTGCGCGTCCTGCAGCTGGATGTACCTACTGAACAGAAGAAAGACATTTCTGTTCCAGGAGCCAAAGAGCCTGGAATGGGGGTCCAGACAAGTATCCAGACCAAAGAAGCTTCAGAAAAGAAAGAACAGACTGCTCCTGAAGTTAAAGTTGAGGAGATAACAGTGAAAACAAGGGAAGATGTGAAAAAACCAGGGACTGAAAAAGGGAAAATAACTCAAAGTGAGATCTCTGCACCAGGCTTGGTTACTGACAGAGCTGCTCAGCAAAGTGAAGCAAAAACAAAACCTGAAGAGAATAAACAAACAGAGATCAAACCTGCCCAAATTAAACCAACTGACGTCAAACCTGCAGAGATAAAACCTACTGATGTCAAACTTACAGAGAAGAAACAAACAGAGGTCAAACCCACTGAGGTCAAACCAGCTGAAGTCAAACCTTCAGAGAGGAAACCTACAGAGGTCAAACCTGCAGACAAGAAAGCTACTGAGGCCAAAACTACTGAGTTCAAACCTGCTGAGGTCAAACCTTTGGAGAAGAAACCAACTGAGGTCAAATCTGTAGAGGTCAAACTTAGAGAGATGCAACCTACTGAGGCCAGACCTACTGAGGTCAAACCATCTGAGGTCAAACCTGCAGACAGGAAAGCTACAGAGGCCAAAACTACTGAGGTCAAACCTACTGAGGTCAAAGCTTTGGAGAAGAAACCAACTGAGGTCAAATCTGCAGAGGTCAAACTTAGAGAGATGCAACCTACTGAGGTCAGACCTACTGAGGTCAAACCTGCAGACAAGAAAGCTACTGATGCCAAAACTACTGAGATCAAACCTACAGAGAACAAACCAACTGAGGTCAAACCAACTGAGGTCAAATCTGCAGAGGTTAAACTTAGAGAGATGCAACCTACTGAGGTCAATCTTACTGAGATCAAACCTTCAGAGAAGAAACCAAGTGAGGTCAAACCTGCAGACAAGAAAGCAACTGAGGTCAAACCAACTGAGGTCAAACCTACTGAGGTCAAACCTACGGAAAGGAAAACAACTGAGGTCAAATCTGCAGATGTCAAACTTGGAGAGATGCAACCAACTGAGTTCAAACCTACCGACAAGAAAGCTACTGAGGCCAAAACTACTGAGGTCAAACCTGCTGAGGTCAAACCTTTGGAGAAGAAACCAACTGAGGTCAAATCTGCAGAGGTCAAACTTAGAGAGATGCAACCTATTGAGGTCAGACCTACTGAGGTCAAACCTTCTGAGGTCAAACCTGCAGACAAGAAAGCTACTGATGCCAAAACTACTGAGATCAAACCTACAGAGAAAAAACCAACTGAGGTCAAACCAACTGAGGTCAAACTTAGAGAGATGCAACCTACTGAGGTCAATCTTACTGAGATCAAACCTTCAGAGAAGAAACCAAGAGAGGTCAAACCTGCAGACAAGAAAGCTACTGATGTCAAAACAACTGAGGTCAAACCTGCTGAGGCCAAACCTACAGGGGGGAAACTTTTTGAGGCCAAACCTACTGAAGTCAAACCCACAGAGAAGAAACCTTTAGAGGTCAAACCTTCAGAGAAGAAATCTACAGAGGTCACACTTGCAGACAAGAAAGCTACTGAGGCCAAACCTGCTGAGGTCAAACCTGCTGAGAAGAAACCTGGAGAAATAGTTTCACTGATTCAAAAACCTGTGACACAAAGGGAAGGACCAGTGGAACCAGATATTGAGAAAACTTCACAGATAGGAACCAAAGTCATCAAACCTGGTGAAGTTGAGGAAATCAAGACTGAGCGTGAAGTGCGTATTTTGCAGTTAAATCTACCTGCTGAGCTTGAGCAGAAGAAAGAAGTTTTGGGTCCAGTAGAAAAGTCAAGAATGGAAGTTCAAACAAGTATTGAGACCATAGTAGCTCCAGAGAAGAAGGATAAAACTGCTCCTCAGGCTCAAGTTGAGACGACAGCTTTGAAAATGAGAGTTGATGTGCTAAAACCCGGCAGTGAGATTTCCACACCCAGCGTGGTTTCTGGTAGACCTGTGCAGCCAGGTGAGGCAGAGAAGAAACCAGGGGAGGTCAAACTTACAGAGAAGAAACCTGGAGAGAAAGTTTCACTAATGAAAGAGACTGTGACACCAAAGGAAGCACCAGCGGTTGAAGAAACCACCCAGAAAGGATCCAAAAAGATCAAACCTGGTGAAGTGGAGGAAATCAAGACTGAGCGTGAAGTGCGCGTCCTGCAGTTAGATATACCTGCTGACCAGGAGCAGAGGAAAGACATTTCTGTTCCTGGAATAAAGGAGTCAAGAGTAGATATTGTCCAAAAAACTACTGTTTCTGCTACTGTTCTACCTCTGCAGTTGTCCCAGACTATAGTCAAAGAAACTACCCCTGAAAGTCTAACCAGTTTGGCTCAAAAAGACTCTGCTCAACCAATTCCTCCTGCTTCAAAACCAGCACAGGTGAAGGAGACTGAGACTGAGTTCATTGAACTTGGTTTATACGAACAAGGAACAGGAAAACCAGCCCTAACTCAAACTAAGATAGAGGTCATCAAAACCACCCAGAGGGAATTTAAAGAGGGACAAGGTTTCCAAGAGGAGCGTCCTAAAGTTTCAACAACTGCTTTGCCAGAGGAACCTAAATTCTTTGACGACACTGGCAAACCAATAAGAATGGAAAAAATCCAAATGGGCCCTGAAGTACGAATCCTCCAGCTGGATATCATGACTGGTCCTGAAGAGGAGGGAAAAACCTCAGTTGTGGTTTCAAAAGAGCCACAGATGCAGGTTCAGACAAGCATCCAGACCAGAGTAGAACCAGAGAAAGTTAAAGTGGAGGAGACAACAGTGAGAACAAGAGTAGATGTTTTAAAACCAGGCACTGAAAAAGAGTACATGACTCAGACTGAGATCTCTAAACCCAGCTTCGTAACTGTGGGGGCTGTGCAGCCGGGTGAAGCAGGAAGAAAACCTGCAGAGAAGAAACCTGAAGAAAGAAAACCTGAGGCTAAGAAACCAGCAGAGACGAAACCATCAGAGGTGAAACCTGCAGCAGTGAAACCTGGAGAGGGAAAATCAGTGAATGTCACCTCTGAAGAAAGAAAGACCATGGCTAAGAAACCATCAGAGGTCTTACCTTCACAGGTAACAACAGCAGAGGTGGAGTCAGGGAAAAGCAAACCATCAGAAACAAAACCAGCAGAGGCAAAGTCAGCAGAAGTCAGAACATTAGAGGACAAATCACCAAAAGTCACCACTGAGGAGAGAAAGACTGAGGCTAAGAAACAAGCCGAGGTCTTACCTTCAGGGACAAAACCAGCAGAGATTAAAGCATCAGAGGTTAAACCATCAGAGGTCAAGCTATCAGGGGTTAAGCCTACAGAGAGGACACCTTCAGAGGTCAAACTTGCAGAGAAGAAACCTGCAGAAGTAAAACCAACAGAGGTCAAACCATCAGAGGTCAAAACATTACAAGAAAAATCAGCAAAGGTCACCACTGAGGAGAGAAAGTCTGAGACAAAGAAACCAGCAGAGGTCAAACCATCAGAGGTTCAACCATCAGAGGCAAAACTTGCCGAAAAGATACCTGCAGAAGTGAAACCATCAGACACAAAACCATCAGAGGTTAAACCAGCAGAAGTGAAACCTTCAGACGCAAAACCATCAGGGGTTAAGCCTACAGAGAGGACACCAGCAGAGGTCAAACTTGCAGAGAAGAAACCCGCAGAAGTAAAACCAACAGAGGTTAAACTTGCAGAGGTCAAATCATCGGAGGTCAAAGCATTAGAAGAAAAATCAGCAAAGGTCACCACTGAGGAGAGAAAGTCTGAGACAAAGAAACCAGCCGAGGTCAAACCATCGGAGAAAAAAACATCCGAAGTCAAACCATCAGAGGTCAAACTTGCCGAAAAGATACCTGCAGAAGTAAAACCATCAAAGACAAAACCATCGGAGGCTAAACCATCAGAGGTCAAAACATTAGAGGAAAAATCAGCAAAGGTCACAACTGAGGAGAGAAGGACTGAGGCTAAGAAACCAGCCGAGGTCAAACCAGCAGTTGTGAAACCTTCAGAAGTTAAAACATTGGAAGACAAATCAGCTCAAGTCACCACTGAAGAGAGAAAGTCTGAGACAAAGAAACCAGAGTCCAAACCGTCAGAGAAGAAACCATCAGAGGTCAAACCCACTGAGGCCAAACCAGCAGAGGTCAAACCTGCAGAGAAGAAACCTGCAGAAGTGAAACCAGCGGATGTAAAACCTTCAGGGGTCAGACCAGCAGAGACAAAAGCATCAGAGGTCGCACCTTCAGAAGTAAAACCAACAGAATTCAAACCTGCAGGGGTCAAACAAGCAGAACTGAAAACAGCATTTGTGTCACCAGCAGAGTTTGAACCAGCACAGGTGAAACTGACAGAGGTGAAATGGGTTGGGATCAAACCTGTAGAGGTCAAACCACTCGAGGTCAAACTGTTAGAGGTCACAACAGAAGAGATTAAACCTGCAGGGACAAAACCATCAGAGATGAAGCCAGATCAGGAGAAGATTACAGAGAAGATACCTTCAAAGCTGAAACCTGGAGAGATGAAACTTTCAGAGACTGAACCTAAAGAGGTGAAACCAGCAGCTGTGAAGCTGTCAGAGATCAAACCTGCAGAGAAAACACCTTCAGTAGACAAACCAGGAGAGATGAAACCTGCAAAGAAAGATTCATTTCAGCAGGAAACTGTGACACTGGTGGAAACACTGGTGAAGCCAGAGCTTGTGGAAACTACGCAGAAAAGACCCAAGATGCTCAAGGATAATGATGTGCAAGTTATTTCTGCTGGAATATCATCTAAAGATGTCACAGATGCATCAAAGAGCCTGGAGGTGAAGTCTGGGATCAGAGCAGATGCGAGAACAATCCAGAAAGAGAAAGTCCCAGGAAACAAAGACGTGGCTCCAGGTGACGTTCAGACTTCAGTGATAGTGACCACGGTTGAAACAAAGACCCAAGAACAACCTTCGAAAGTGACGATTCAAGACAAGCAGAGTGCACCTGCTGTTGGTCAAGAAAAGTCAGAGAAACCAGGTGCGACTGTGACCCAACAAAAGGTCATCACAGTCACACAGGGAGGTTTGACACTGATTAAAGATGGTGGCCTCGTTGAGAAGTCAGGAACAGGAGAATTACCTATCACAGCATCAAGTGTCCAGTTTGAGTCGAGGGTGGAAAGAAAAGACGTACCGAACACTAAACCTCAGCCTGACAAGTCGATGAGAGTGGAAGTGCGAGAAAGCGCCACTGGACCAGTTCCTGAGTCCGGTATGATCCTCAAAACCAAAGTGGAGACTCTCTCAACTGATTCAGAACCAAAAGGAGGCGACAGAACGACGATGGTCCGAGTCGAGGTTCCAACGATGAAGACAACGACCACCACCAGGAGTAAAGTGACGTTCCAGAGTTCTGGTTTGCCTCAGGTAAGATCTCACTCCTGTGTGCAATATATACAGATGTGTTTAGACAAACTAGAGCAGCCGTTCTCAACCTGTGGCTCCTGACCCCAATGGGGGTTCCGAGATGATTTCTAGGGGTCGCTAAATACTTTTGGAAAAGTTTAACTGATATTAAATCACAAAGTTTCAGACAGGGTTGTTTAAGTTGTTTCCTGCTTTATTATTTTTTCCCAAATTTGTTGTATCAGCCAAGTTGGGAAAAGCTGAACTGCAGTGTTTTACCTGCACGAGTTCAACGACAGATTGTTCATGAATTCGATCATATTTTTCACTGCAAAAACTGAAATCTAATCAATTGTTCATGTCTTATTTTAAGTGCAAAACCTTTTTATATTCTCAATATGAGTCACGTTCAACCAATCAGTCCAGCAAAACGTCTTGCTTCAAGTTATTTGAAGATTAAAATGACGTCTGAATTGCTTAAAACAAGTCAAAGAATCTGCCAGTCGAGGAAAAAAAAAGGTTTAAGAAACTTGACAAGCAAATTTGGACGATCTCTCTACTTGTTTCAAGCAAGTTATACAACATTTTTGTCTTTAAAAAACTTGAAACCAGATATTTTTCTGTACCAGTCAGATGAATGCGGCTCATATTTAGACTAGAAGACAATTTCTACCAAAAATAGGACAAGAAACACTTGTTTAGGCTTCAGTATTTGCAGTGTGGGCGAACATTAACTGAACATACTGTGTTTCTGCCTGATTGACTGTGTAAGATTTATAAAGACCCCAAAGAAATCCTTACAAAAAAATGGAAAGACAGAAATTTTGAATCGTTCTTTTTCAGGTTTTGCAACATAAACATTCAAAATGAAACACAGGCTGTTTTTTTTCCCCACTGTTTTTTTATTGAGGATTTAATTCGTCTGTCTTTGTTTTTGTCTTTTTCTTTAATTCAGAAGAAAAATAGATAAATTCTGGGGGTCCCAGATACCAGCGTATGTTAAATTGGGGGGTTTGGACTCAAAAAGGTGAAGAATCACTGAACTAGAGGATCATATTACCTTTCAAAGAGGAGGGGACAATAACATGGGAAAGAGGACAATTATAGTTTTCTTGCTTTAGGGGAACCTCCTGAGTACATTCTGTGTTATTTACAGTCTCACGCTTGTTTGCATTCGCTTTACTCTCTGTCAAGGTGAGTGGATGCCTCGTAAAATTATATTTAATGCTTCCGAAAGATTTGAAGCTTTGTAAAGTTTTGACATTTACTGCTTTGCTAATGACCTGCACGTATAGAAAACAAAGCTGAGACCTGAGAGCTGTTTGAGGTTTCACAGCCTCAGGGTCGTAACATCAGCTCAGAAATACCGTTTGTTACACTCAGACAAGTCATACGTCAAGTTTTCCAGCTTTATAACAGACGGTTTATGTTTCCAATAGGAGCCTGTGTACAAGACCGACAAGGTGTCACCAACCGCTGTTTCCTGGGGTGAGATCTCCCTGATGGAGGGGGGGTCGTACCCCCAGGAAAAGAGAGCTCAGACTGAGGCAGGTGTTGTGAAGAGTGAGAAACTTGTTCTGGAGGAGCCGGAGGGATCCGCCATGAGAAACATCTTTAAAGAAATACAGCTCCGCTCGGGGACGGGACCCACCAGTCCAGTCATCGAGGTATGAGTGAGAAAAAAAAAACGACTTTTCTGTTTTCTTTCTCCTCGACCGTGAGGATTGAGAAATGCAAGTTTTGAGCGTCACGCCTCCAAAGCTGTGTCAGTCATGTGCTGCATGTGTGTGCGTCCTCAGGGTAAACCAGAGGAGGAGGCTCCAGACGGTCTGATCACACCCACCAGCGACCTGGACGGCCACCTGAGCAGGCTGCTCTCCAAAGTCCTGAGCTGCAGGAACCAACCGGCCGAGCTGAACCCGACGGGCATGGCCCAGCAGCTGGAGGAGGCTCAGGTGTGAAACACAGCTACAGGGGCAGTGACTCACCTCAGGAGAATTTGGTTTGCTGGATTTGCTGGTACAGGAGGAGTTGGACGGAGAATTGGAAAAACACAATTAATGCCAAAGTGCCTCCAGAGCTGATGTTTGAAAACCGGTACCAGCTGGTTCACGTTGTGTAAATGTAGGAACAATGTAATTGTGCAACAGGTCCTGAAGTTTAATAAGAGTTAATTAAAACCACTTAATGTTTGATAAGAAGTGTAGAACTTATAAAAGATGTGCCCTTATTTTTTACACTGCAAATAACTTTGCACTTGCCAAGATTTAAAATCTTGCCTAAAGACATGCTAAATTAAATATCTTGGTTTTTTTTCACTTAGTTTTAGCATTTAAAACTTTGTTAGATCTCAAAAAAAGCACGAACGTTTCAATTTGTCTTAATTAGTCTGAGAATCCTAAAATGAGTGGATAACTGTTAAAACAAGTTACTTTGGTTTTCTCACATGTAATTTCATCACATTAAAACTTGTTTCAAGATTTAGCTCAACCTCAAGTTGCTTGATTTAAGAATAACACAAAAAAGTCATACTATTGCTCATATTCAGTATATTTCACTTAAAATTCTTCCTCAGGAAGTTTGTTTTCAAGCATTTTAATCTAAAAATTAGCATTTTCTTCTTGTTTTAAGCTCTGAGAATACTTATCAGTCTTATTTCAAGAGTTCTAGTCAAGCGAAATTATCTTGCTGCATGGACAGATAATTTCACTAATTTTAAGATATTTTCCCATCAAATTTAGTATTTTTATCTTATATTTAGACTCTCTTTTTTGCAGTGTATTTTTTTGCCACATCCACTTTTAACTCACTTTTACCAGCTATTCTCAAGACATTTTGACGAATCTTTTTGAAAACCCACAGAATATTATGGTAAATGGCCATGCAAGCAAACCCAGGAACAGACTGTTTTATAATCCTGAAATCAAATTGACAATGAGATTACCTCCATTAATCCAACCTTTCCTGATTGTTTCTGCTTTCCCTGTCATTAACAGAGATGTCGAGAGACCGCTGAGGCTCAGATGTCTCTTCTCTCTCAGCTGAAAGCAGCTGATACTGAGAACAAAGATGCTCTGGAGCAGGTGGAGGACCAGTGGAGCTCTGTCGCTCAGGATGCAGCTGCCGCCATCGAGAGTAAAGAGACGCAGCTGCGCGAAGTGACCGATTACTGCATGCAGACCAAAGCTGCAGAAACAACGCTGGAGAATCTGGTGTTGGAGCTGGACGCTGTTAAAACGTGAGTTGCAGGGACCATGCAAGACAAAAACTGTCAAGTCAGAGTTATCTATAAAGCTAATTTTCATCTGTGGCCCCTGGGCAGGAAGATGCACAAGAATATACAAATAAAAAAAGGCAAAATAACATTTAAAATGACATTTCATTGTTACAAATTTGATTAATTCAGAGGATGAAATCAGTGATTGCATGATTGTTTTTCCTTGAGCCATAATTTAAGTTTTAAAAACACTGAGGCTTATATTGTCTCTAATGTGTGGATTCAGTTCAGTTTTTCTGCTGCTCTGACTGAAAAAGCAGACTGCCCAAATGCAGTTTTCTTGAAATTAGCTGAACAGTCTCCTCTTGCTGATGCCCTGGTCTCTCTAAGATTGTTCCTGCAAAGTAACACGCATTGTTTCATACATCAGGCACATATCTGCATAGCAAAAAACAACTGTTGAATGTCATCAAGTTCTCTTTCTTGATGATGTTACAGTGGTGGGAGTGGTGGTCTTTACACTCCCAGAGTTATTGACTACGTTTACATGCACAACATATTCCTGTATTAATCGGAATAAGGACAATATTCGGATTGCGTAGGAGTCATGTAAACACCTTATTCCAATTGTCGTAACCCGATTAAGCTCATTTTCCGATTATTAACAATCCGAATAACCCCCCTAGCATATGCCTGTATTAACCCGAATATTGGGTCATGTAAACGCATTAATCGGAATATGCTCCAGAGTAAACTGCATAAAAGGATGTTTTCCTTCTGCGCATGTTCAAAACAGCGAGAAGGCAAAAGTCTCTACACTTTTGGGGCGAGGAGAAAATTGTACTCTGCGCAAAATATGCGCCAGAAGGGGCGCAGATGGCCTAGTGGATATGGCCGCGCACCATGAGGTTCGCCCTCAAGCGGGTGGCCCGGGTTCGATTCCCACCTGTGGCCTGTTTCCCGCATGTCATTCCCCACTCTCTACCCCCTTTCATACTCTATCCACCATCCTCCACTATCCAATTAAAGGCAGAAAAGCCCAAAAAATATCTTAAAAAAAAAAATATATATGCGCCAGAAGACGTTCATCTTTTGTTGAGAATCAGCTGCTTATTACAGGAAACCGTCACGACTTCTTTCTCATTCATCCCTGCAGATCCACAGTGTTTTACACAGACAGACGCTCAGCTTCTCAGGGGGTCTGTGGGGCAGTGGGCGGGCCCTGACTCTCGGTTTCTGCGTGATGATTGGATGATCTATCTGAGGGGGAATTTCTTTTTGATTGACAGCGAAATTAGCGAATCAGGGATCTTAAAGATTTTACATCCACTGGAGCATTGTCAAAGTCTCTCATTCCTTTGTATGAACTGATCCGGTGGCTATACCCAATCACCAGAGACTTTCTCTTTGTTAAAAACGACCAGAAAAGAAAAGGAGGGTATAATTTACATACAAATAAACAAACACACTTATGATGTAGGCCGGGAAAAAAATGAGCTTCCCCGTCTTGAAAGACCAGCAGCTGCCAGTGATACAAATATTTCACAGAATAGCGCATAAACAAGCATCTCCGACCAGTTGGTGCTAATGTCAATACAGTGTTATCAAAAAAATACTTATAGATGACGTCTTGTCACGACGCTACTACAACTACTGCTACGGTTTATTCAGAATATGCTGATTAACATGTAAACGGGAATATTCCCTTCGCTCAGCACTCTGTGGAGCATGTAAACACCTTATTCGGAATATTTCTTTAATCAGAATATGGACCCTAATCCGAATATAGTGTGCATGTAAACGTAGTCACTGTCAGATTTTCTCCTTCAGGTCTCCAGAGGAGAGCAGCTCCAAAGAGGCCGAGCGACTTCGCTCCTTACAGAGGACGATGGAGGAGAAGAGACCAGTTCTCGGACAGCTGTTACTGACTCACACCAAAGTTTGCCCCAACCTGAGCCGCTCTGAGCAAGCGACCGCACAAACCGAGCACAAGAAGCTTCAAGAGAAGTGGAGGAGTCTGGAGAGAGCTGTGGAGAGGTCACTGCATCACACAGACATTCACTCTCAGGAGACCACAACTCTACAATCAGAGGTGTCAAACCTCCAGAAACAGTTGGAAGCAATCGGGAAAGACCTGAGAGCCAAATGTCCTTCAGGGACGCCGTGGGATTGTAAGAAGGCGCAGCAGCTGATGGAGGCGAACGCTGGAGTGAAAGCGGCTCATCAGAGGTACCTTTACCTCCAGCAGCAGTTAGAGGCTCTGCTGCTCAGCTCACACTGGGAGAAAGAGACAGAGAAGATCAAGAAAGAGCTCCAGGAAGTCAAAGACCAGCTGGACAAAACAGAGGAGCTGGTTTCCTCTCAGAGCCAGAACAGCAGCAACCCCATCATGGAGAAAATCATGGTGGTGATGAGGGACGGACTCGCCTGGGCCAAGCAGACGGAGACGGACATCGAGGGGAGGAGCAGGAGGGTGGCTCTGCTCCCCGAGGAGGTTCACCAGCAGCTCAGGGACTTAAAGAAGCTGCAATCCGAGGTCCTGGCAAAACAGTGCCAGCTGGAGTCACTGGTGGAGGAAGTGACGGAGCTTCTTCCACAGCTGGACCAAGCGGAGGAAGTCCCGATGGTGCGCACGTCTCTAGAATCCCTCGAGGAACTCTCCAACTCCACGAACGATAAGCTCGCCAAGGCCGTGAGGGAGACGGAGTCCGGGCTCCAAACCAGAGAGAAGCTCTCGGAGCAGGTCGCCGATCTGGACTCCTGGGTCGTCGCTCACGTTCACAGAGAAGCTTCCAGGAGCGTGGACGGCGAGCTCAGGAGTCCCACCGAGTTCAACCGCAGGGTTCGCCAAATCCAGGAAACGCTGAGCGAATCGGAGAAGCAGGCCGCCGTCTGCGAGGCTCTGCTCATGAAAAGCAGAGACATGGCTCCAGAGCTGAGCATCACAGAAAACTGCCAGCTCTTTGACAAGCTCAACAACCTGCAGGAGGACGTACGAGCCATCAGCGGCTACGAGAAAACCAACAAGAAAGAACTGGACGAGCTGACGCGGTGGCATCTCAGGTCGGTCTTTTTGGACCACAGACACCTCTTTTCGGACTCCCTCTACTAGTACCTAAACTTTTTTGTGTCCAAGGGGTAGTGATTTCTCAGAGATGTTCGAGACCTCGGCAAGTTCGTTTACTAAGAACTCGTGTTCAGTGTCCAGCTGGAGGACGTCGGCACCGAAGGAGACCTTTTTAGGTTCCTCGTTTACTTCGTCATCTCTGTTGAGGTGCCGGTTTACTTTTCAGACCTTCCCTTTAGGTTTCTGGTGCTCCCTATGGACTTGTACTCCGTCACGAATCTCCTGCACTTCCTCTTGCAAGTTCTCGTCCAGGGGAGCTGATTTCTGCTGTCGTTTCTAGGTCTTCTCTTCATGTTTCAGACAGTCTGGGAGGACCAGGTCAAGGGAGAGTACTCCATAGAGTCAAAGGAAGCTCAATCCAAACTCCAGACCATCTCCGCCGACCTGTACCCGTCCCAGCTCAACGCAGAACGACAGCGGCTGAAGCAGAACGAGGACAGCAACGACACTCTGGAGATGACGCTCTACAACAACCTGAGCATCATCGAGTGGAACCTGCTGAAGGATCTGGACCTGGACACGGAGAGAAAAGCGTCCAGAGCGTTTCTCCTGAAGACACAGCTGGAGCTGCAAACGCTCCCCGCGCTGGAGCCCAACGACACGGTGATGGACGGAGAATACAGGAGGATCATGGCCCTGAAGAAGACGGTGGAGTCCAGGATGAGGGCGCTGGAGCTTCTGGAGCAGAAGAAAGGAGACAAACAGGGACCGGAGTGCAGGGACCTGATGGTGCTGAAGAGAGCGGTCCTCACTGAGTGCGACAAACAGATGGTGAGTTAAATTCAAGATGCTTGTTACAGCTTGATCAGCTACTTTTTTTTATAAACAGTCTTTGTCTGAACTACTCTGTTATTCTCAGTTTTTTAGCTTACCTCTAAGTCAAATACAAAACATTTCCAAGACTAGATCCACCAGAATTTACTAGAAGTCAAATCTTCTTTGAATCGGTGGCTATTTGACTTGGAGTAAGGTTCGTTTTTTCTATAACTCGACTCTTATCTGAGTATAAAAACCTTTCCTTACTCTATAAATCAGCTGGGACAGATTAAGCGGAAGGTACAGGATCAATTATTTCACTGAGATACAGTGGCATGTGTAGTCATTTTAGAGGGCAAAACTAGCCCCTTCCCTTCACACCATAAGGTGAAAGAGTAAAAACTTACATCAAATTAATACGACTGCTTAGAAATTTGGTTATAATTGAACAGAATCTTGACAAATGAGAACAGGCAGCATCAAAAAGATCGTAAAAATGGGTTTAATGGATTGTAATCGCCTTAAACTTGTTGTTGGTTTATTCATCAGCTGGACATCTCCAAAGCCAGAGAGTCTCTGAGGAGCTACACAGGTTCAGTCAGAGACGCCGCCAGATTCCTCAGAGACATCGAGTTTTCTCTGCTGCCCCCCCACGGCTCCGCTGGCCTCTGCTCCGACAGGGTGGAGGACACGCAGGAGGCGCTGGCATCGCTGCAGCAGCAGTTCCAGACCCACGTGGAGAAGCTGCAGCGCCAGAACGCCCTGCACCCCCGCCTGTGCCCGCAGAAGGTGGAGCAGCTGCAGGAGAACGTGCTGAGTCAGCTGCTGGTGAGGATGTCCACGCTGCAGGCCAAAGGTCACGTCCAGCTCGACCTCCTCAACAGGTATGGAGCAGAGGGAGGAGGTTCAAGTCAAAATAAGCAACTTTTCCTTCTCATGGGGGGGGTTAACAGGTGAGACTGTGTGTTTCAGGTGTGCTGACAACTACAGGAAATACACCAAGAGTGAAGAAGAAATCCTCAAGAGTTTGAAGAGCGCGGAGAACAGTCTGTCACAGTTCATCCGCCAGAAAGTCACCTGTCTGACCGACTGCACCAACCAGCAAACAAAGCTCCTGGTACACGAGCTGTTTCCATCAGTAAAACTTTAAAAACAGACCTCGACAATGAAACTACAATCAACTTCCTGCTCTTTTTGTTCTCCAGGCTCTGTCGGAGGAGGTGCAGACCCTGCAGAAGCGTCTGGAGGAGCTGAAGGAGTGGTGCCCGGAGCAGAGCTGCTGCGGAGGTCGAGAGGCTGCCGTGACCTCTCTGTGGAAACGGTTAGCCAGACTACGCCGCTGCACGCTGTGGCTGACGACACGCAGTCAACAGAGGGTCACTGAATGGAGCGATATCACCAAGAGTGTAAGAAAACACACCTTTCATTTTTGGAAGGAGCTCATATTTTATTCTACAACCTTAATTCCAATGAAGTTGGGATGTTGTGTAAATCAAAACAAAAGAATACAATGATTTTTTCAACCTTTATTCAATTGAATACACTACACAGACAAGATATTTGTTGTTCAAACAGATAAACTTCGTTGTTCTAGTTTTTCTGCAAATATTCACTCATTTTGTATTTGACGCTGCAACACCTTCCTAAAAAGCTTGTGCAGGTTCATGTTTCCCACTGTTACATCACCTTTCCTTTAACAACACTCAGGCCAGTCTAGCAGCTGCACTCTTCTACTACGGAGGGTGCGACAACATTGTCCTCGTCTTACACAGAACCAAAGTAACAGAACGACTTTATTAGTCCCTGCAGGGACTTTTTCTGTTTCACAGAACCTACCGTCGTCTACAACGAGGTTTTGGACAAACATGGAAAGTCGTAATTACGACGGAAGTGTCTATGACCCTGTGATACCCAAAGAATTGCGCAAAACCTAAAAAACAATAATGTAAACTCCAAAAACTTCTCAAATTTGGAAAAAAAGTTTTGACGCTCTCATGAGGTGGGTTTTTTACAGAAGTTTCCGTATTGAAGTTTATATCAAAGTGCGATGAAAACACTTTTGTCACAAAATTAAGTCACTGTGTGGACGTGAACAACCGACTTCTCTGTGAACTCGGCCACACATACAGACTCTGGCGCCTCCATCTGTCAACAACATCAGCAGCAACCCAACAACGTTCATCAAAATGTCAGTTCAGCTCTTAAAATGTTTGTGGTATCCATGGTTACCGCTGCTTACAGTTCTCCTTCCTTCTTCCACATTCTGCAAATTAAATCTCATGAGATTTTACTTTAACTGTGATGCTGCTTTTGAACTTTGCGCTGAGAACAATCCTGATTGTCCTTTTCCTCTTTGGCCCTGAGGACACCACGTCCATGATTTCCAAAAAGAGTTCTGCAGCGTTTGTGTGTGTTGTTGATGTCTGACTTTGTCTTTGCATGGTAGAGTTTATTGACAGTGAACATCTACATCACTACTTGACACAATTGACTGTTACCAAAAGACTTCACAAGGACTCGGGTGCACGATTATAGGAAATGTGTTACTACACCCAAAAATTACGTCGCGGCGGACTCCCCAGTTTCCAGTGCCGGTAAGTTACGACCAAAACCCGGAACGACGAATGCACGTCTCTAAAGAGGTCTAAGAGTGAATCTTTTGATGATATTATGGTCTGTAGATGATGAAATCCATCAATTCCTGCAGTTGGACAAAGTTGAGAAACATTGTTCTTAAACTGTTGGACTATTTGCTCACACAGTTGTTGATAAAGTGGTGAACCTGNTGTTAACTGACAATGGTTTTCTGAAGTGTTCCTGAGCCCACGTGCTAATATCCTTTACACAATGATGTGGGTTTTTAATGCAGCGCCGCCTGAGGGGTCAAAGGTCACGGCCATTCAATGCTGGTTTTGGGCCTTGCTGCTTACGTGCAGAGATTTCTCCAGATTCTCTGAATCTTTTGATGATATTATGGTCTGTAGATGATGAAATCAATCAATTCCTGCAGTTGGACAAAGATGAGAAACATTGTTCTTAAACTGTTGGACTATTTGCTCACGCAGTTGTTGACAAAGTGGTGAACCTGGCTCCATCTTTGCTTGTGAAGGACTGAGCCTTTTGGGGATGATGCTCCTTTTATACCTAATCATGACAATCACCTGTTTAAATCAACCTGTTCACCAAAAATAACATAGTTGAGAACTTTGAACATTAAATATTTTGTCTTTGTAGTGAATTCAATTGACTATAGGTTGAACAAGTTTTGCGAATCATTGTGTTCTGTTTTTATTTCTGTTTAACACAACATCCCAACTTCATTTGAGTAGGGTTTATATAAAAACGCTCTCTCTCCTCTCAGGTGGAGAAGGCCTCTGGCGTCCTGGACCAGGTGGAGGCGGAGCTTCCTGACCGCTCTCGGATCAAAGCCTCCACTGAGGAGCTTCAGGACCTGCTTCAGTCCTGGGAACAGTACCAGGACAGGCTGGACTGTGAACATCGAGCTCTGTCTGCTCTGGAGCTTCGTACGGCTCGTCTCCTGAGCGTCCCCGCTCACCTGGAGCAGGCTCCGTCCGTCCACATCTGCCAGAAACTGCAGGCGATGCAGGCGCGATACGGCAGGTAGGGGTCGTCTTAAAGAGCAGGAGAAGTTTGTGTGTTAACCTCCTGTTTTGATTGTTGGATTTGTGTGTGTGTTTTCAGTGTGACACAGAGGAGCAGGGAGGGTTTAGAGGAGGCCAGGACGGAGCTGGAGGAGAGAGAAAAGATCCGAGAGGAGCTGCAGAGCATCAAGGTGTGGTTGGAGGCCGCAGACGGGATCCTGACAGAGATGGAGAAGAGCGGCAGCACGCAGGAGCTACAGGTCAGAGTCCAGGGGAAACTTTGTGTCAGCTTTCAGTAAGGCTGAACGATTTTAGACAACAGATCTAATTGCGATTTTTCTGGCAGATATTGTGATCTCAATTTAATTTACAATTTTATTTAAATCAAGCTTTAGTGAAGTTTTCCCAATGTCCGGCAGAGAATTACATCAAACCATCAAAACATCAAAAGTTTTTACTATAATGCAAGGATAAAAATGAAGGTAAGAATTATTTTGAACTTTTAGACATAAAGGTCAATATTTAAGTTGAAAAGTGGAAATTTGGAACAATAATGACAAAATTCTGAGACAAAAAGTCAAAATTTTTAGATAAAAAAAAATCCAAATTTAATGTAATCAATCCAACATTATGTGAAAAAAGTCTAAACTTTTACATTAAGGGTCAAAATTTTAAGATAAAGGCAAATGTCTAAGATAAAAAGTCAGATTTTTGAGATTAAGCATCAGAATTTTGAAATGAAGGCAACATTTGAGATAAAAAGCAGAAATTTTGATATAAAAAGTCACAATTCTAAGATTTAAGTCGAAATTATAAGAAATAAAGACAACACTAGTAGATAAAAGGCAAAATTTTGAAGAAAAAAAGAGAAGATTTTGAGATAAAAAGCCAAATTTAGACTTTTCTTAAAACCCTTAGTCAAACACCTCCACTGAGTCTGAACTTTAAATACAACTCTCACCATTTTTAAACTGGACTTTTTAATCCCATTTTTAGTTTTAACAACTGAAGAACAAAGAAATCCATCTTTGACTCTTAACTTTTAAAAACAATTGAGTCCAAAATAACTGTTTTATGTTAAAAAAGATAAAATACAAAACAATTTGAAAAACAGCAAAATTAAATAAGCGATAATAAGAAAAACGAGATTCAACAATCCCAAGGAAAAAAAGGAATTTTTCCCAACAGTTTTATACAAAAACACGTGTGTGTGTGTGTGAAACAGCTGATACTAAAGATCCTGTGTCAGTCAGGAGCAAAGAAATCACAGTTTTGGCGAAAACATGATCACGATGTCTGAAATCGCAATTTCGATCAGAAAACGATAAATCTTTCAACTCTTTTCAGAGTTTTTCTGTCAACAATAATCGACCGTTGAGTCTGAACCGTCAGCTTGGCCTGAGTCCTGCAGACTTTGAGCTGTTTTGTGTTCGTTCCTGTGAATTCACCAACCTGTAGAATCTCTGCTCTTTGTCCTGAAACCTGAGCAGAGGCCAACATCTCCTCATCCTCTCTTCTACACACACACACACACACACACACACACTCTTACCGTCCCCCTGCAGAGGGTCCATGTCGATGAAAGACTTGTACAAACCCTGACTCTCTCCCCCTCCTCTGGCAGCAGAAACCTTTTGTTCTGCTGTAAGTGGATCCTCCAGGTGGCCTCTGGAGCTGAGACGCACAAACAAACGTGAACCAGACTGAGGACACTTCAAAATGAATTACGACCTTAACCCTGAAACAAAGTCCTGCCTCTGAAACAGATCTTTATTAAACCAAAAAGTCCTGTGCTGACACAAATTTTTCTAGACTCTCTTTCGTTTGCGATCTTTTCCAAAAGAGTCTTACCTTTCTTTAATGTCCTTTTTTCTCAGATGTCTCCTCGTTTCTTAGACGTTCTCTTTTTCTCCAGATTTCAGTCACACTTTACTTTACAGGTTCAAGACTTTCATCAGGAATTTGACAAACTTTTTTTAAATTTGGAACTATCCCCAAATTTTAAGACAAGTGAGCGAAAATTAGAACTGAATTCTTCAAAATAGTTTATCTATTTGCAAGTCAGTTACTCACCAGTTTAGTTTGCCAGTTTATGTTCCAGATTACCAGTGCTAAAATGGGTTGTTTCCAAACCCTAGAAGGGGACAGAAGACAGGTTTTCTTGAACAAAGGAAAGTAGAGTTATAAGGAAGATTTGCTCTTCATTCATTTTTTAAAAAACAAATATATGCTTTGGTTTATCACAACAGTAGGGAGAAAGGGGTTATGGGAAGCAGAGTCTTTATTGCTTATGCCAGCTTTGCCAGAGAGTTCCCACAATCTCTCAAAATATTTCTACTTCCTGCAAATGACTGAACTTTTTTTCTTATATATTACTTTTTCCCAAAGAGCTGATTCACTTTCTTAAAACACATCGGCATTAAAAAAAGGATCACTCAGTTTGTCTTCACCAAAATCGTCATTTTCCAAACTTTTAACACCAGTTTGTTTTCATGTGCATCTGAAAAACATCTTTCCAAGAATGTCTCTTAGATCTAAATGTGAAAATTCTCTACCAGCCATAAACTTGCAAAGTTTCTCTCACTTTCCTGAAATAGTTTCACCTCGCATAAATGGTCCGTCTTTTTTCTCTTCCTTGTTTCTATAAATTTCTAACAGGTTTCCCAAATATAACCAAAATACCCTCAAAGTGTTGACGGTTTCCAAAAAGAAATGTAAATGGGTCAATGAGGTGGCGTCCCTTTTTTGTGTCCGAGTGCAATATTTCCTTCCATCATGAATTGAGTATTTCATCACATGTATTTCTTTATTCTATGAAACCTGTGTTATTTGAACACATCTTTAAACTATTAAAATATAACATGTTTTTTTGTGTTTTGGTTCCTCAAACCCCCAAAATGTCAGGTGGTGCAACCGTCCTGACAAGTATCCACAGTAATTAAACTCTAAAAATTGAATGTCAGTTATTGTAAATGGAAATTAAAAATACAGTGGCATTATTTTATGCTTGAACCTTTTTAAATAAAACATTCNAATGTATGAGTCACTACAGACACTTGAGAGAAACTTGCCAATAATTTCACACAGAAAAAATAACAGGAACATATAAATATATTTTCATATATTTGGTTGCACCACCTGACATTTTTGGGTGCTCAAATTAAAAATACTAAAAAATAATGAACCTAAAAACTTTGAAATGTTGGTCAACTACTGAAATCTGTTAGAAAACATAATTCTTCTCTCAGAAATATGTTTTTATCCATTTTCAAAGAACTTTTTAAAAATATGTTTTTAGACCCTCTTTTTGTCATTGACCCAAATATCTTTATACACCTGTTTTAGAAATATTTTCACCTGTCAAGATTTATTTAAACCAGTTTTTGTCGAGGAATGGAAATAAGTCCTGAGGACACAAACACTTGTGTCGCTCTTTATTGCAAAGAAACCGTCTCCTCCTTAGTCTCTTACCCGTCTTTGTATCAAACACACACACACACACACACACACACACACACACACCAGCTCTGCACTGATAGTTCGATGCTCCTCCTTCTCTTCAGTAGTTTTCAGACTCAGGTCGTCTCCTCTGTTTTCTCTGGATTCAGCTACGAAAAGTCGTCTGCTTTTTGAAAAGAAGGATCTGATTTTAGACTCAGAGGTTGTGTAAACTGTCGCAGAGTTGGTGGATTTTAGAGAGGAAGGCTCTGACAGAGAAAGAAAAAGAGAAGTTTTAGTGAAGTGTGGAGTCAGTATCACTTTTCTAGAATCTGCTTACAGGTGTTTTTCTGTTTCTTCTCTGCTGTGAAACGTCCTGAAGAAGAAGAAAATGTTGATATTTATCGTGTTTCTGTGAACACAAAGGTCCTCTTTCACTTCCTTTTGTCTCATTTCTTTTCTTCTTCTCTGCTTTCAGGAGGTCCACAGCCAGCTCTGCTCCCAGAAGTCTTTGCACCAGCGCATCATGGAGAGCCTGAGGATGAAGCACTCCGACATGTACAGTCTGGTTCCCGTGGAGATCGACGCTCAGCTGAAGGAGGTCACACAGACTCTGAAGAAGGTGGAAGTAAAGGTACGAGAGAGAGAGAGAGACACTGTTTACATGGAAACATAATAATGAACTATCCAGAGGGAAGTTTTAATGTTCGCTCTGTGCTGGATTCATCCGTCAGGTTGGAGACGCGGTGCAGAGGAGTGGCCCCGTCCACAGACTGGGGGCCAAACTGTCTGAGATCCAGGCCGGACTGAGGTCGGTGCAGAGACGACTGGAGCAGAGGAGCCCGTCTGTGGCTCAGGCCAAGGTCACACAGAAGGTGAGTCCTGACCATTGACTGTATATAGAATAAACAGCGTGGCTCCGCCTGTCACCGTTCTACGATTTTGAAGCCAAAAAACCCCGTTTCTCTAGCCGCCATTGTGCAGCCAGAGTCTGCGCAGTAGAGAATTTCCAATGGAGCCAAGTAAAAAGAGAAATGAAAATATTTATTTCTTCTTCTTCAGAAGGTTTAGTCTCCTTTTGGCTCTTTCCCGAAGTTTCTTATATCCCCGATAAAAACTACTCACGAACGGCAGCTGTCAACTATCGTAAAACGAAACTTATATCGCAGTTTTTAGCGTCCAATAACTAATGAGAAACTAACTTCTCAGAAAAAAAAACACCTGAACACCATGCAGCCAGATGACATCATCATACCACCTTAGAGTAAGGATGAGAGAAACGCGTCTACGAGGTATCGTGATTTTTTAAAGTTTTCCCGGCTCATATCTGGATATGTACCCCTCCGCCCCGAATACTGGATATGACGTCGGTCTGTGGTCCCCCGCCCCGAATACTGGATATGACGTCGGTCTGTGGTCCCCCGCCCCGAATACTGGATATGACGTCGGTCTGTGGTCCCCCGCCCCGTAGACGACCTCCGAAGTCAAACTCGGCTTCGTTGTTACGTCCACTCATTATACAGTCTATGCTCCTGACACAGAGGTCATGTGACTACAGTCGCCTGCACGGACATTTTGAAGAGCAGATTAATGTGGAGGGCACTTAGGATTGTGTTTTGATTCCTAAAAAGGATCTTAAGCATAAATTTGGCACCAAAGAAGGCACTTTTGCAAGCATTTGGCTCATGAGAGGGTACTTTGGGACATGTTGTGGCTCCCAAGAAGGCACTTAAGAATTTGTTCTGGCTCCTAAAAGGATCCTGTGGCACATTTTTGCACCTATTTTAACCAGACAAAGGGGTAGGTTTGTGTGATTAATAACCAGGAGGGCACTTTAGCGTGTATCTTGGTTCCCAAGAAGAGCACTTTGGTGTTTGTTTAGCGCTAAAGAGGGCATTTTAACAAATGTTTTGCTCTTGAAATGGCACTTAAGTGTATTTTGGTGCCCAAAAGGGAACTTTGGTGAGTGCCGTAGTTCCCAAAAAGGCTCTTAAGTGAAAGTTTGATACCAAGCATTGTCAAGCATTTCCACTGCAAAAACAGAAATCTAGGCAAGTCATTCCGTCTTATTTTTAGTAAAAATTGTCTTATTGTTCTTAATTTGAGCCACATTCACCAGACCAGGTCATAAAAATGTCTTATTTCAAGTTTTTTTAAGACAAAATGAGGTGTAAATCGCTTGTAACAAGTCAAAAAAATCTGCCAATGGGATAAGAAGAATTCACCCAGGAAGTTTCTTGAAATTAGAAAGATGTCTTAAAACAAGAATCTTTTATCTTATCCCATTGGCTGATTTTTTTTTGACTTGTTACAAGCAATTGATGCCTCATTTTGTCTTTAAATAACTTGAAATGAGACATTTTTATGACCTTGTCTAGTAAATGTGGCTCAAATCAAGAATAGTGAGAAAAATTTGACTAAAAATAAGACAGAATGACTTGCTTGGATTTCATTTTTTGCAGTGTTGGCCCTTGAGCGGGCTGTTTGGCATTTATTTATTCAGCAGTGTTTCCATTTTTTAACCTGTCAAAGGGGCAGATTTAAGTGATTCAGCAGCCAGTTGGGCATTCGAGCATGTTTTGATTTCCAAAAAGCATCTTTGGTGCACGTTTGGCATCGAGGAGGGGCACTTAAGTATGTTTTTTAAAACATTTTGGCCACGAGGGGGAGTAGCCACCCGTCTGCCCCCCTCTGTGAACACCACTGCTGTGACTGAAGACATCTGAAACTCAAAATCACTCTCATTTCCAGGCATTTTTGTTAATTTCATCACTCTTAACACCATAACTGTCACTTCCCTTCACTGATCAATTAGAATCGAGAAGGGATGGGACTTCCAAGATTAATTTCTCAATGAAACGGCCGAGGAGAAAGCAGACTTATTTTTTCATGGGTTGATTTGCACTTCTTGTAGTGTCAGTGTCAGTGGAAAGAGGTCCTGATGCTTTTCAAGCCCATCTTATTGTGCTGACTTGTGTTGGGCTCTGATATCTCTATCCTTTAATTTCTTCCTGTAATGAAATAGAGCCATGAAAAAGTTAGTTTAAGAAAAATTAAACCCGCTCTTGTTTTCTGTCAGCGTGCGTGGGACGAGCTGGACGTGTGGCACTCCTGCATGGCGGCGCTGGAAGTTGCCATGCAGGACCTGGAGAAGCCAGAGGAGGCGCTGAGCCTCATGGAGAGGCTGGTGGAGGTTCAGCAGCTCCACTCTCAGCTCGCCAAGCAGGCGGAGCAGAGAACCACGCTCCTCAGCAAGGTCAGAGACGCTCAGCGAATCAGAGAAATCAGAGAAAATCTAACGTCTCTACAACCCTTAAGATTCTGATTTCTGACGGTGGTTTCAGTGCAGTGATGTTTGTTTCTGTTCAGATCCGCATGTGGCTCCAGGAGCATCAGGAGATGATCAAGAGCTCGAAGAGTTGGATGTCTGAGGCCAAGAACTGGCTGGCTGCTCCCTGCACCTACACCAACGCCAAAGACCTGAGCAGTCACGTTCAGGCTCTTCAGGTCGTCACTCGTCTCTCTCTTCGTTTAACTCTGTCAGGTCTTAAAATGGAGATCAATGTGGTTTGGAACCTCTTTCTTGTCTGTTTTGTTTCTGCAGACGGTGCTGAACGACTCGGCTCAGATCAGAAACACCCTCCAAGGCTTCAGCGCCGTCCTGAACGAAATGTCTCAGGTCTGTGACGTGACGACGCTCCAGGAGCAGCTGCTCCAAGCCGATCACGACGTGGCCGATGTTCAGGACAGTTTCACGGCTCCTCTGTCTCACCTGGAGCACGCCGCCGCCGTGAGTCTCACACCTTCTATGTTTGTGCACTTAAACCTTTAAGAAATGATCTAATGTGTCGACTCATCTCACGTTCAGGAGGTTGAAGCCATCGAGAGTGAAGTCAGGAGGATGGAGAACAACGTGGCTGACATTAAAACTTTGTTAACATCTCCAGAAACTTTCCCCAGCCCCAAAGAAGAGAGCCTCAAGGTGAGAGGAGGAAAACACAATCACAGACGTTTCCTACGAGTGGAAAAGAAAATATTTACGCTCTTAAATCTGCCTCTCTTCGTGTGCACAGGCTGTTGAGAAGAGGATCCAGTCCATGAGGAGAACCATCGCTGAAATCCAGAAATGTAAACCCGGACTTTGTCTCCCAGAAAAAGCTGAAGAGACTCTGGTTGTTTTTCAAGTTGTGGATCAGCTCCAGAACCTGCTGCTCGAACTGGAGAAGGTTTGTCAGACACATCCATGAATCAGTCCCGTTGTTAACTCGTAGGAGTGTGAATCTTTGGGTGTGGATTCAAAAATTGATACAATGCAAAGTGTGTTAATGGGGTAAATTATGACACCACAACAATACAGTTTGTATAAGATGTTGTGATTTTTAAATTCTCAAAAGTTTCACCAACTGATTCAAATGATGTAAATAAAAAAAAGTAAACTCCAGACAAAAGGAAACACTCAGTCTCACTAAACAAAACTTACTTACCGTACAAGAAATACTGCTGTTACGTAAGGTATTGATTAATCTGGAGGCTGAAAATCTAATTTCAATGACCTGCCCCTTAATGAAGTTGTGTTTTTGGCGTTGAAGAGACTTTGAAGTGTTTTCACTCTGTGGTGCATAGTGGTCACTACAGTGGACACCTATTTAAAAGTTATTTACTCCTAAATTCAATGGTTCATGTGGTGGAAATTCATATTAGCCTGTGTCAGGATATTTTTATTCTTCTTAGGGCCTGAAAAAATGTTTTCAATTCTTTTTCCAAACAAAAAAAAAAAAAAAAATTTTAAAGTTCTAGACAGACATTTGAGGGTGAAACAGCGTAATAACTATAAATTCTTCAGTGTTAAAATGGATGACAGAGAGTCAAAATGTTTCGCAAAGCATTAAAAAAAAGATTATTCATGAAATTACCAAAAAAAAAGAAAGGAAGTCAAACAAAAAATATTTTTTTCCCCCACCCCTTTAAACTAGACCAGGTCTTCACTGAACCGTCTGTTCTTTGTTTCCTTTTCCAGAAAGTCCCGGCTCTGTTCATCCAGCAGCCTCCGACCCCGGTTCAGGCCAAAGCTCCGTCTCTAACGGCTCAGCTGGAGCAGCTCAGAGCTTCACCCAAAGACCAGGTGATGCTCAGCTTTAAAAACTCCGGATAAATCTGGAATCAAACTGTTAAAAAAAGCTGAATTTAATCTTGTGTCGTGTTTCTCAGAGCGAGGGCGGAGAACAGGGTCAGATCAGGATCGCTCACGTTGAAGAAGACGCACTGAGGAGATCTGGAGCTTCTCTCCTGACTGTGGAACATTCTTCAGCTGAACAGAGAAAATCCTGGACTCCTGAAGGAACCAGGGTAAGAATCAAGAAACAAACACGGTCTGATTTAACCGTTTTCACTCTTACAATATAATAATGACATGACTGAATAATAAAAGCAGCTTTTATTTACACTAAACTCTCACTACCTGTAACTTTAACACTGACTCTGATGTTCTACTAAAGTTTAACTGGAACAAAATTGTACTGAAGAGGATTCGAGCTCCTGTAAAACCACAAACTTTGGAGGCCAGGTCAAAGATCAACTATCTTTTTAAATTAAATTCTGACCTTAACTTCAGAATTCTGACTTATTTCCTCAAGAATTTAATTTCAAACTTAACTTAATACAATTTTAAGATTGTCATAATTCTTAGAGAAGAGTCAGACTCTTGCTTTAATGAGAGAATCTGACCATGACACATGATTTTTAAGACGTTATCTCACATTTAAAAAAAACAAACAAACTTAAAATTAACCAAAGAATTCTGAGCAGATCAAATTCAAAGTTCTGACTACATTTTTCTCTCTGAATTTTTAATGTAAAATCCTGCTCTTTCTCTCAAGATTTTCTTTTTTTCTTCTTAGATTTAATCCGAATTACTAGAATTTTTGACTCTACTATAAAAATTCTGACTTTTATCTCTGAATTCAAAGAAAAAAAAGCTGGAATTCTGATTTCAAATGTAGAAAAGAAAAGATTAACCTGTCCTCTAATTTCTTACTGTTAACCTCAATCCTCTTCAGTCCAATTAACATTAACACGCCTGCTTTTCTGATACTTAATGAGTTAAAAACAGTTAAACAAAAGCTTGGAAATACTTTTGAAATAAGCATTTTTGAAAAAAGAAAACTGCTTGGAGCTTGCTTTTTGTACAGTTTGGTAAAAGTGCAGATGCTGGGACATTGACTTCATTTAAAAACTGGATTAAAATGAGAAATCTTAAGAAACTACATACAAATTATTTGATGTAAAGTTAATGCTTTAAAATGATCATTTGATTTACTGTAAATTAACTCAATCAGTCAGATACTTAAAAAAACTACAGAAGCCTGCTGCTGCCACGCTAGAAAAACAAATTGTGTTATTTTATGATGCGTAATTTTCTCATTATTTCGAGATGCTGAATTTTATCGTTATTTTGTGATATGAAATATTCTTGTTTTTTCCTAATAAGAAATTTTCCCAAAATACCTTTTTTTTTTTTCGCAATACTGAATTATCTCATTTTTTCATGATACTGAATGATCTTGCCTTATCTGGTAATTTTTTAAACGGATCTAAATTTTTTGCTAAACTGCATCATGTTATTATTTTGCAATCCTGAATAATCCCCTTTTTTTGTGATACTGCATTATCTCTTTAACCCGTATTATTGAATTGTCTGATAATTTGGTATCATGAAATTACAACATAATTTTATTTTTACTGAGGCAGCGATACACTTCTGTATAAAACTACATGTAAGATGCATAATTTGAGAAGGAAAATGGTAAAATATGGCATGTAATATTACAAGAGTTTAGAGTAATGTAGTGAAAATGTTCAAATCAATGACTGTATATAGAATGGACAGCGTGCTTCCGCCTGTCACCGTTCTACGATTTTGAAGCCAAAAAACCCCGTTTCTCTAGCCGCCATTGTGCAGCCAGAGTCTGCGCAGTAGAGAATTTCCGGTGGAGCCGAGTAAAAAAAGAGAAATAAAAATATTTATTTCTTCTTCTTCAGACGGTTTAGTCTCCTTTTGGCTCTTTCCTGAAGTTTCTTATATCCCCGATAAAAACTACTCATGAACGGCAGCTGTCAACTATCGTAAAACGAAACTTATATCGCGGTTTTTAACGTCCAATAACTAATGAGAAACTAACTTCTCAGAAAAAAAACACCTGAACACCATGCAACCAGATGACATCGTCATACCACCTTAGAGTAAGGATGAGAGAAACGTTTCTACGAGGTATCGTAATTTTTTAAAGTTTTCCTGGCTCATATCTGGAATACATGGGGAGGCGGGGCTTATGACCTATACTGCAGCCAGTGTGGTCCCCCGCCCCGAATACTGGATATGACGTCGGTCTGTGGTCCCCCGCCCCGAATACTGGATATGACGTCGGTCTGTGGTCCCCCGGGGGCTTATGACCTATACTGCAGCCAGACACCAGGGGGCGGGGCATCTGCTGGAGGCTTCAGTTTGAGCCGAACGTTGTTACGTCCACTCATTATACAGTCTATGGTTCAAATCAGAGGAAAAACTGAAAGAAAACAAAGTTTTTAGAAGTTCAGGTCCCAGATGCACTTCTACCAAACCCCCCCCCTCCTTTTCGAGTGACTCTGCACATGAGCGCATGTTTCCGTGTCAGCAGCGGGAGCATGGCGGCGTGCTCCAGGCAGGGGGCGCCACAGAGGGAGCAGGGAGTGAGGAGCAGAGAGAGGAAGGAGGTGCAGGAGGTGTAATGTGGTGGCTCTGGGACGCTTTCCTGGGCTCCTCCCCAGAGGTAACTGAGACCGAGCCCTGCTGCAGAAAACAAACCTTCATTTCTCCTTTTTCTCTGTCCTCTCATCCTTCTGGATCCTTCTGCTCCTTTCTGTGTCTGTGACTCAGGCTCCACCAATCACAGCGCAGCTTTAAAGCTATTTACAGCGTCTGGATATAGAAGAATAAAACACCTGAGACATGCAGATAATCAGAATTATTTAGTTAAAACGATGAGATCTGATCAAACCTGGGTCACTCTGCTCTCTCCTCATTTTCTCCATCAGCTCATGTCGAAATGTTTCCTTTTCCATTTCTTCTTTTCATTTCTTTTGCCTCCTCTTCCATGCACCTGTTAAGATTTTATTCCCCCACTAGAGGGCAGTGTTCAATAGTGTATTTAACCCGTGTGACTGCACCGTACCTGCATGTTGTTAAGTCAAAAAAGATCCCTCTCAGTCCACGCTCTGTCAGACTCTTTATGTTTCATATGTGTCGTTGTTTTTATCAGGAGCCTCTGGTTTTGACTCCAGAAGAAACAGACGTGGCTTTAGGAGACGGAGCTGAAGAGGCCGAGGAAGTTAGAGAGGTAATTTAACCCTTCGCACGACAGATCATCAATATTTGTTTCAATTAAACACAAACAAAAGCACAAGAAAAAAGTAAAAGTGAGATAATAAACAGTCATGTTTCAGTAAATCTAACCAAAACATACATCTGAGAAATGTTTCTTTCATATTAAAATCCACCTTCAGATCATCTAAAACTTGAGCTGTGATTTGCAAAATAAATCTAATTGCGATTATTTATAGTTTCCATCTCAAACTCATTGTAGAACATGAACAGTTACATTAATCACAGCACAACAACAACAACCCACTACCACTACAACTGGGACTGATTTTTACACATTTTACTCGCTTTTACCTTCTTTTTTCACACTTTTTGCACATTTTTGAAACATTCACACTATTTTCTAGGTTCACTCCAACTTTTTTTGCCAAATTCTTGTTGTTTTTGCACATTTTTGAAACTTTTTACTCTTTTTCTCCCCACTTTTAGCCCCATTTTTTTGCAACAAACTGTCTCTTTCGCAAATTTAATTCCAACATTCTTGCCATTTTTTTGTTACCTTGGCCATTTTTGTCACTTTTTCACCATTTTTGCCTCTTATCATTTCTTTTTTTACCACTTTCGGACCATTTTATGATACCTTCTCACTATTGTCCAGGTTTACTCCCAGTTTCTTTGCCAATTTTTTTATCACTTTACACTCTTTTTATTCCACTGGACCATATTTTAACACCTTTTTTTACCCAAGTTAAATCCCTACTTTCTTCTACTTTTGTTGACTTTGGCCATTTTTACCACTTTTCACTGTTTTTCTTCACTACTTTCACCATATTTGCTACTTTCTGAATTTTCCAAGTTTCCTCCAAAATTTTCCTTGCTAATTTTTGTTGCTTTTGTTGCTGTTTTGTATAAATCCAGGTTTTATCCCAATTCCAATACCAATTTTTGTTGCTTTTGTCCCTTTAAGTCACTTTTCACTCTCTTTTTTTGCCACTTTAAGACCATTTTTGCTACTTTTGAGTATAAAATCCAGGTTTTATCCCAATTCCAATACCAATTTTTGTTGCTTTTGTCCCTTTTAGTCACTTTTCACTCTTTTTTTTGCCACTTTTAGACCATTTTTGCTACTTTTTGAGTATAAATCCAGGTTTTATCCCAATTCAAATACCAATTTTTCTTGCTTTTTTTTTTTTTTAGCAATTTTTAGTACCTCAAACTAGGTTTTATTTCTCCTCTTTGCTGTTTTTGCCTCTTTTCTCCACTTGTATAGTTTCTTTTGTAAAGGTAGTTTTGAACAGTTTGTCTCTTTGGTTGAGTAACTCTGGTGTAGAACAGAAAACCTCTGCTGTAAAAAATGTAGCTGATATTTTGACACATTTCAGGTTAAAGAATTATTAAACTGTCTGACATTAAAATATTGCAATTTAATCTAATTTGAGACTAATTAACCAACACTGATTTGAGCCTTAATTCTTAAACACGACCACAGTTTATGAATAACATGTGATTCTGTAACAGAGTGTTTGAGTAACAGTGTGATTCTGGACTGATGCTGTGTTTCCTGTGTTGTTTTCTGTGTTTTTAACGCACTGACCTGACTGATCTTCTAACCCTGCTCATGTTTCTTCAGGATGTTGAGGGCCCCCCCACTGACACTCCAGAAGCAAGTTCATCAGAAGCTTTATCAAAACCCGTGGGCACAGTCAGAACTCAGTCTCTGCCCGAAACCATGGTAAACACAACCGCCACTGTCAAAGTCTCCAAACCCGAGTCTGCGCCCCAGAACAGATGTGTAGTCTCTTAGATCTAGATCTAGAGTCTCTTTGTCTAGAGCTTTTAGCTTCTTCTTCATCCAAATATTGCACTTCCAGCTCCTGCCAGAGCCACATCTAAACGTCTTTAAACATGAGCATCAGACCTCTTACTGTTTTTCTAGATTCACCAAAGACTATCATAAACCTTCCTCTAGAACAGCGATTCCCAACCTGTGGTCCGTGGCCCCCTGTTGGGCCGCGAAGGTATAGCAAGTGGGCCGCGAAATCATTTCCAAACAAGTATTTTATTGGAGTGTAATTATATAAAGATACAAGGCACGAATAGAAAAATTAAGATACAAATACAAATAACAACATTAAAAATGTTTAACTCGGTTAAGTTTTAAAGGAAATTAAAACAGTTCTGATTTTAATATATGAAAAAAGTCCCCTAAGAAGGCATGTTATTCCTCTATAGATAGCATGACCTGAAAAATAACGACAACCTGAAATGTCATTGAAAAAAAATGTAATAAATCCCAAATTTCCAAAAAATGTCAAAAGTGTAACCGGAGTGCTGAGCCTGAAATGTAACGAAAAAGCATAAAATAAAACCCAAAATATAATAATTGCACCAGAATGTAACAAGTTGTCATAATTTGGGTACAAAGTTGATATGTTTTTGGCTTAACATCTGTTTCATTATCTACCAGATATCACATTTTGGGTTTTATTACATTTTTTAACATTAAATTCTGGGTCATTGGTATAAATGGGGTTCTAAAAAAAACATATATAGCGTATGTATTGGGTTGGAGGTGGGCCTCAAATATTTTTGAGCTTTAAAAGTGGGCCCTGATTTGGAAAAGTTTGGGAACCACTGCTCTAGAATATATCTTCCAACTTCACAAGTTTTCAAGAAGAGTCTCACTGAAAAGTTTATTAAACTCCTCCACCTTCAAGAACATTCTGAGCCTTTCTAGAGCAAAGCCCTGTTTCTTGAATAATTCTCCAGAAGCTTTTTCAAGAACTCTACTCTCATCTTAAGCCAAATAAATGGTATCAGCTGTTTCCAGAGCCATTTCTAGATCTAACGTTTTCCTCTTTATCCAATCATGGGATGGGGATAAAAAATCTAGAAAGAAGGCATCCCAAAACTTTAAATTCTTGATTGAACTCTTGATCATCCCTGCTCTTCCAGATTACAAACTTAACTTCCAAAACTTGGTCTAGAATTCTCTGGAACAACTCGTGAAATCAATCAGTATTTTTTGACACACTGACATCTTAAACTGATCCAAACCAAAGTCTGTGACCCTTTTTTCTAGAGCTCTGTTTGTATAACAGAGCCAGCTGAGGCAGTCTGGAGTTTTTCTAGCTCTAACCACATGATTGTGTTTCTCTAGACGCCAAATTTTGGAACTTGGCTTTTTCTAGAACTCCTTAGTTCTTTAAGATTCAACTTCACGATCTCCTCTAGAATCAAGTCTTACTTTTTTGTATGGATCTTGAACAAAAAAATTCTGGAGCTGACTTTAATCCTTCCTGAATCTGTGGTTAAGTAGCTGAACTTGAAACTTGTATTTTATTCTAGAGCCAAATCTAGAACACTTTGTCTATTGTTTCACTGGATCTTGAACAAAACCTGTAGCTTACTTTTAATCCTTCCAGAATATCTCTAACTTGAAACATGTACTTAATTCTAGAGCTAAATCTAGAATACTGATTTTCATTGTGATACTTATTCAGAGGTGACAGATTTTCTAGATCAAACCAAAGAACTTGTTGAACCTTATTGAATCCAGTCAAACTAACAGGAGGCGCTCTAGACTTTTTCTAGAGCTCATGAATTTACCACAAACTCTTTTCATGATTTACCACTAAACCTGGACACTCACCTCCGTAGAACCCACCAAATCTAGACCCTGGTTTTAGNTTTTTTTGTAAAAGGCAGAAAGAAATGTACTAAAGGCAGATTTTACTGAACCATGTTTTTATGTATCATATATGAAATAGTGATGATTTTTTTGATCTTTCATGTATCTTTAAGCTCCTCTGCCAACAAAAACAGACTTTATCTGTTCAGTTAAACCACTGTGTGCTTGCTTTTATGCAACTTGTATTTCTATAACTGCTGAATATGATCATTAATGGAGATTTTATAATAGAGATATTCTACTGTTGACCATGAAAATGCACTGGTTTGACACGATCACTGATTAACACGCTGCTGTGGGCAGGAGGAAACCATGCAACTCCAACTTTAGCATCCATTTATTCTTTTATGTTTGATTCATGAGAAATGATGTCACTGCAGAAATATGCAAACGTCTTTAATCTGGAGATTCAAGGTTTCACCTGGAAGCAGCAGAACTGAGATGTCTGACTTTAAATGGCATGTTGCTGTACTTGTACCTTGTTCCTCCCTCTCCCCTTTTCATTCTGTCTACATATCCAAACAAGAGCACAAAGACAAATAAAGCCACAACAGTGATCCACTCCTCCGTCTCTCTTTCTCTGTGTCAGGAGCTCGTGACGGGACAGGGGGGTGGACGTAAGAGCCGGGGGAGGGGGGCACTGATAATACACACACACACACACACACACACACACACACACACACACACACAAACTCATAGGGCTGAACGATTTCAGAAAAAGATCTGATAGCGATTTTTCTGGCAGATATAATGATTTCAATTTGATTCACGATTTACTTTAAATCAAACATAAGTGAAGTTTTTTACAATGTACAGCAACATTTAGAAACTTGACAGAAAATTACATCAAACTATTGAAACATCAAAAGCTTTTACTCTAATGTGAGGATGAAAATGAAAACTGAAGGTAAGAATTGTTTCCGATTTTAAGATAAAAGGTCAATATTTTTATATGAAAAGTGGAAATTTTGAGAAATAAAGACAAAATTTTAAGACAAAAGGTCAGTAACTTCTAGAGTTTCAGAAATTAATTTAACATTATGTTGAAAAAAAGTCCAAACTTTCTCATTTAAGGTCAAAATTTCAAGATGACAAAAGTCTAAGAGAAAAAGTCTACGTTTTGAAATAAAGGCAATGTTTGAGATAAAAAGTTGAACTTTTGATTTCAAAAAATAAAAGATAAAATTCTAAGATTTAAGTCAAAATTATATAAAATAAATACAAAATTATAGGATAAAAGACAAAAAAAATAGAAAAAAGATTTTAGATTAATAGTCGAATTTTGACTTTTCTCAAATCCCAAAGTCTAAAACCCATTCCTGTTATTTCTAAACCGGACTTTTTAAATTGTATTTTTAGTTATAAAAACTGAAGAACAAAAAGAGCTATCTTTGACTCTTA
Source organism: Thalassoma bifasciatum (assembly GCA_008086565.1). Classification (NCBI taxonomy): domain Eukaryota; kingdom Metazoa; phylum Chordata; class Actinopteri; order Labriformes; family Labridae; genus Thalassoma; species Thalassoma bifasciatum. The sequence continues at coordinate 266,168 of RPOG01000462.1, read as the reverse complement.
ACTTTTAAAAATAATGTAGTGGAAAATATCCTTAATTACATCAAGTTAACTAAAATGAAATACAAAACAGTTAAAAACAAAATTCAACAATCCCAAAGAAAAAAGGATTTTACCAACAGTCTCACACTCAAAGACAGGTGTGTGTGAAACAGCTGATATAACAGATCCTGGGTCAGTCAGGAGCAGGAAAAAAAATCGCAGCTTTAACGATCACATGATCACGATGTTTGAAAATGTGATTTCGATCAGAAAACGATAAATCGTTCAGCCCTACACACACACACACACTCACCTGCAGACACCTTTATGAAACTCTCATGAGAAGAAATCAGACATGAACACATAAGCAGTGAGAGTCTTTCTTTAATGGGGGTGTCCAACAAATGTTACTGATATGAAAGCTTGTGCTGCCCACTTTACAGCAAAATACTAGAAAAAAAATCCCTGCCCTGCTAAACAGCATGATGCAAAGTAAATAAAAACGCACCCTCCTCCTTCTAACCCCCTAACTGTGCAGGAGTGGACGCAGAGTGGAGGCCTGCACTGCAAAAACAGAAATCTAAGCAAGTCATTATGTCTTATTTGTAGTAAAAATTGTCTTATTGTTCTTAATTTGAGCCACATTCACCAGACCAGGTCATAAAAATGTCTTATTTCGAGTTTCTTTAAGACAAAAATGAGGTGTAAATTGCTTGTAACAAGTCAAAAAAACATCAGCCAATGGGATCAGACGAATTCGCCCGGGAAGTTTCTTGAAATTAGAAAAATGTCTTAAAACAAGAATCTTTTATCTTATCCCATTAGCAGATTTTTTTTTACTTGTTACAAGCAATTGACGCCTCATTTTTGTCTTTCAAAAACTTGAAATTTCCATTTTTTAACCTGTCAAAGGGGCAGATTTAAGTGAATCAGCAGCCAGTTGGGCATCGGAGCATGTTTTGATTTCCAAAAAGCATCTTTGGTGCACGTTTGGCATCAAGGAGGGCACTTAAGTATGTTTTTGAAAACATTTTGGCCACGAGGGGGAGTAGCCACCCGTATGCCCCCCCTCTGTGAACACCACTGCTGTGACTGAAGACATCTGAAACTCAAAATCACTCTCATTTCCAGCTATTTTTGTTAATTTCATTGACTAAAAATAAGACAGAATGACTTGCTTAGATTTCTGTTTTTGCAGTGTGGCTGCACAGAAATAATTCCCACGTGCACCTTGTGTTTGCAGTTAAATGTGAAGCTCCTAGTTTCTTAGATCTAGATCTAGATCTAGAATTAGTTTGTCTAGAAATTTATGATGAGATAATGTGTTAATCTGTAGTTTGGCATCAATTAAACTTTGCAAAGTCAGTAGTGTAGTGCAGTGTCCAAGGCCCATATGCAAGTCCAGTCATTAAGCAAATGGTACCATTAGTTTTAACGTACCATTATGAAATGGCCTGTTTTTTATTTTATTGTTTTTAACCTTTTTTTTAAACCAGATTAAATCTTATTGAGGTTTAAAATCTCTTTTGCAAAACTGATCTGGCCAAGAAGCAGCAGAATTTTACAGTTTACAAAACAACTCAAATATTCTTTTAATAAATAGAATAGAAACAGTGAGAATCAGCGAGATTAAAAAGTGAAATATCTGATTTTAAAAAGTGAAAAAGAACAATGCTTTCCAGCTCCTTGCCTCGAAGAAACAAATTTGCACCCATACGGGAGGGAAAACTTGTACCAGCATTATTTTTCCTAATATCTGCATTCAACAAAAAATGTTTGGCTGCAGAGTTTGTCGCATGCACAGCTGCAAATAATTAACCAATTAACTAATTGCACAATGAAGCAAAGCAAGTGCAGAATGTGTCAAATGTTTGGGAAATCTTTATTCAACAAATCTGAATTACACATGCCTACTTCACATAAACAGTGATTAATATGTGGAACAGTTTGACAAAGAGAAAATAATAAAATAAACTTTTTTAAGGGAAGAAATGAACATTAATCCGACTTCCTTTTTCAGTCAGTCAGTCCAGTAAAAGCTGAAGAAAAGTTATTTTGGACAATGAAAAGTAAAGTTAAAAAGAAGTTCCGAAACAAACTGAATCAAACACACATCTTGGTTCATTATAGTCTGGCGCAAAGGCTTTTGGGAAATGGAGTCTTTAGTCTCCTCACAGCTACTTCAAGGGCTCAAACTTCATTATTATTATTTTTTTCACATAGTTGTGGCTTATTTTTAATAAAAACTGTCTTTTCAGTCTTGAAATGAGCCACATTCAACAGAATCAGGCCAGAATTCAGAAAAATGATGTCTGAATTGCTTATAAGTCGTAAAACAAAGAAAAAAAAAGTCTGCTAATGGGGTGAAAAAAAATTGATGTCAAGTGTCCTGAAAAAAAGAATAATGTCTTAATACAAGATACTTTTTTTCTTACTCCATTTGCAGATTTGTTTCCTCGATATGAGCAATTCAGACGTCATTTTTGTCTTTAAGTAACTTGAAACAGGACATTTTTTGGTAAATATGGTTCATATCAGGTCTAAAAAAGACATTTTAATCTAAAAACAAAACAAAAACACTTCCTTAGATTTCATTTTTTGCAGTGCATTTATGAAATTAATACTGTATAAGTATAAAACCAATGTAGATAATAGTAAATATAAGCTGTTTAAATGTCTTTACAGGCAAGTGTGCAGACTCATGAAGTGCTCCTAAAGTGCAGGAACCATTCATGACAGGAAAATAGATTTCCCATGTGTTTACATTAGATTTGAGTCTGGACTCAGAGCAGGTTTTGTTGACTCTTGGTGTTTCCCTCACAGAGTTTTAAATCCTCTCAGAGAAAAGTTGAATTCTTTCATAGCTCAGTGTTGAAAACTCCGAGATCTTTTACTGTGTCGTGTGTGAAATAAAAGGTCAGATGATTGACAGCTCACACGCTGAGACAGAAACACTTTAAAGAGGAAGTAGGTCGGTGTTTGAGTCCTGTTTACTGCTTACTCAGCTCCACCCCTCCACCCTCCACCCTCCACCCTCGCAGCCTCAGGCCTCCTTTCTGCCTGTGTCACTGCCTCCTGTGATAAAGAGACGCTGTCACTGGAGCTGCCGCTGCTTCAGGAAGTGGTTTCAGCCACAGGTGGGTGGAGCAGAGAGGGGAAGACCGAGAGAGCGAGGGAAAAAGAGAGAGAGACAGAGAAAGAGTCTGCTCTCTCTCTCTTTGACTCAGTTAGAGCTGAAACCTGCTCAGGTGTACTCACTCTGACCCCCCAGTTTACCCCCCCCCCCTCCTTCAGCTGTGACCCTGGAGCACAGAGGCTCAGACGGGTGTGTTGTGTTTGTGTCCCAGGACTCAGAGGAGCCCCCCCGACCTGGGCCCCGCCCCTCTGACGGCGTCCTCCATGTGTGTCTGGAGAGGGTGGTCCAGCTGGAGCGGTGGCTGCAGGAGGCGCAGAGGAGTCTGGGAGCTGCAGGAGGCGGCGGCGGCGGCGGCGGTGGAACCATGCAGGACAGCGTGGAGCAGCAGCTTCTCACCTGTCAGGTAAGCTCCGCCCACTGCAGAGGTAACCTGCAGGAAAGAAGGAGACAGACTGAAAACAACACTAAAACTGATTTTAAATAAGGAGAAGATCCTTAAATATGATAAAAGATCTTTAAAAACTGTAAACTTCTATAAACTTTTTTGTCATCAGGCTGACAAAAGCTCTCTACATTTCTCTCTGCATCTCAAGCTTTTGGACCTTCAGTCTTAAAAAAAAAAGTAAATTAATTTTTGAGATTATTCTAATAAATTTACAAGAATTAAGTTGTAAATTTCAAATTTTAATCTCATAAATTTAGGGAAAAAAAGTTGTAAAGTTGTACATTTTATGAGATAAATTGAATAAATTGACAAGAATAAAGTAGTGAACCAGCAAGATAAATGTCATAAATTTACAAGAGAATAAAAATCGTAAATCAACAGGAATAAAGTCTCGAACTTACAAGACTAAAGTCATAAACTTATGAAAAAAAAATCATGAAAATACGGAAATAAAGTCATTGACTTGTAAGAACAAAGTCCGAGACTTACGAGAATCAAAATGTTAACTAATGAGAAGAAGTTGTAAACGCACGAGAATTAAAATACAAACTCACAAGAAGAAAATGATAAACTCACAAGAGTATAGCCGTAAACTTACAAAAATGAAGTCGTACATTCAGAAGAATAAAGCCATTAAATGAAGAGAATAAAGTCAAAAACTTACAAGAATGAAGTTTAATCAATCAATCTTTATTTATATAGAGCTCAATCATAACAAACGTTATGTCAAGACACTTTACAAAACATTAGCAGGTTGATACCTGTTAATGTTATAGTATTTTATAATTGTAAAGTATAAAGTATAAGTTTAAAGTTTTAAATAATAAAGTTGTTAACTTATGAGATAAAAGTCATAAACTTACAGAAATGAAGTCCTTGACTTGCAAGATGAAAGTTGTAAACAAGAATTGAAATGTAAACTTATTAGAATGAAGTTGAAAACTCACAAGAGTAAGGTTGTAAATTAACAAGAAGCAAATTGTAAACACACAAGAAATAAAATACAAACTCACAAAAATATAGCTGTAAACTTACAAGAATAAAGTTGTAAACTTATGTGAAAAAAGTCATAAACTTACAGAAATAAAGTCGTTGACGTGCAAGAAGAAAGTTGTAAAGACAAGAATTGAAATGTAAACTTGTTAGAATTAAATTGTAAACACACAAGGATTCAAATACAAACTCACAGGAATAAAGTGGTTAACTTGCAAGATTATTGCTGTAAACCTACAAGAATAAAGCTGTAAATTCAGGAGAATTAAGCCAAAACTAAAGAGGATAAAGTTGTAAACTTACAAGAATAAAGTTGTAAACATTTGAGAAAATCGTCATGAACTTATAGGAATAAAGTTGATGTCATGCAAGTAGAAAGTCATTTACATAAGAATGAAAATGTAGACTTATGAGAATAAAGTCATAAACTCACAAGAATAGAGTTGTAAACTTACAAAAATTAAGTCGTTACCTTATAATATTGTCTCAAACCTACAAGAATAAAGTTGTTGACATGCAAGAAGAAATTCCTAAACACAATAATTCAACTGTAAACATATGAGAATAAGGTTGTAAACTCACAAGAATATAGCTGTTAACTTATAAGAATGAAGTAGTTAATACAGGAGAATAATTCTTCAAACAAACAAGAATAAAGTTGTAAACTTACAAGAATAAAGTTGTAAACTTACAAGAATAAAATCTCTTCCTAACAATGATATTGTCTTTAACTTACAAGAATTAATTGTGAACTTATGAGAAAAAAGTCATAAACTTGCAGAAATAATGTCCTTGACGTGCAAGAAGAAAGTTGTAAACACAAGATTTAAAGTGTAAACTTGTTACAATGAAGTTGTAAACTCACAAGAGTAAAGAGTAAATTTACGAGAATTAATTTGTTATTGCACGAGAATTAGAATACAAACTCACAAGAATATAGCTATAAACTTACAAGAATGAAGTCGTAAACTTATGAGAATAAAGTCATAAACTCACAAGAATTAAAATACAAACTCACAGGAATAAAGTTGTTAACTCACAGGAATATAGATGTAAACTTACATGAATGAAGTTGTAAATTCAGGAGAATAAAGTTGTAAACTTACAAAATAAAGTCGTTACCTTTCAATGATATTGTCTTTAACTTACAAGAATAAAGTTGTGAACTTATGAGAAAAAAGTCAGTAACATACAGAAATAAACTCATTGACATGCAAGAAGAAAGTCGTAAACACAAGAATAAAGTTGTAAATTTCCAAGAATAAAGTCACAAATTTATGAGAATTAAAATGCAAACTCACAAGAAAATAGCTGTAAACTTACAAGAATGAAGTTGAAAACTAATGAGAATATCATCATAATTTCAGAGAATGATCTCGTGCTCATGCATCGATTGCTCAGGCTGCTCCTGTTTGGTTTCCAGCTTTTTTGTACCTTAAGACTTCATTTTTTATATTTTTATTGCTTTGTTCTTTTTTCTATTCAATTGTGAAAGCCTTACCCTCTTAGTTCAGTCCTTGTGGAGAGTTTTCAGACTCTACAGAGGTCAAACTTTCTGAAAACCTCAGAAAACATTCCTGCAGAAACTGACAGAGTTAAAATCACACTGAATGTTAATGACAGCTCCAGACCTGTAATTGTCAAAAAAAATGTCAAAAACAACATTTTTAAACAAACTCCTGCCTTTACTTTAGTCTAACATCCTCCTGTAGCTCAGAGTTAAAAGGTCAGAGTGTTTATGAACCTTTACTGTCACAGACGGTTGTGTCGAAGCTACAAAATATATACTCCAACAGTTTTAATGAAGATGATGTGGGAACAGAAGTGAAGCTACAAAAGAAAAGTTCTCATGCTTTTGTTTGGAAACTTAAAACAACTGTGGTGGATCTTTTATTCCTGCAGACAGAGGATTAAACCTCACACACACTGACTCAGTCTGAAGTTATGAAGAAAGGAGATGAACTGGTTTTAAAATCAGCTTAAACTGAAATTACAGTCACATGACCTCTGAAAATATCAGGTGACAAAACATGAATCTCTTTTTCATTTCTTAATCTTGTAACATCTTCGATAGCACCTTTTAATAAGATGATAAAAATTTAAATGCAGTCACTCAGGGTCTAAAAATAAACGCAGGCGAGGTCATCAAAGCGTCTTTAACTTCCTGTTTCTGAGGCCACGCCGCTGTAAGGTGAGTCTCAGAGAGCAGAGTTCATCAACGGTCGACACCTGTTCAGGTTTTATGAGCTCTTCACTTTCTTTGAAATCTTTAAAGAGGACACATGAGTTCAGTAACAGCAGAGAAAGTGAAAGAGCGATGGAGTTTTCCTCCTTATCAAACATCTTTATCACCGTCTTTAATGGTTGAGTCATTAACTCTCACTCTGATATTAAATACAGTCAGATTTTAGTTTAATATTTTACTGAAACATCCAAACACTGGTGCTGGCTGTTAATACTTTCATTAAATGAGGTGTGCAGAGTGATATAAAGTAGTTTAACCTAATTATTTCCTCTCTGGTGACCAAACAAACACATGAAAACAAACACTTTATCTAACTTAGTTTAATAACTTTGATAGACTTTTATTTCAATTTGCAAATTTCAGCATGCATTTTTGCCCCAAAGAGGGCACTGAAGCTCATGTTTTGGCTCCAAAAGTGCATTTTATCATGACTTTATCAGCCAAAGGGCACATTAACGAGTTATGACGCCTAAGAGAGGACTTAAGCACATGTTTTTACTCGATATAAATATTTGAAAAAGTTTAACCCTTGGATACCAAACCCACTGGTGGGAGAAAACAAAAAAACACTTTTAAATGACTGGCATTTACAAACCATTCTTCCAGTCTAAAACTTGAAAAAACAAAAATCAAGAAAACTGGCAAAATTTTCAGATTCCCAAGTCTCCCAGGGTCCCTGAATGTACCATGAGTGACATCAACAACATGAGAAAAGTTTATCAACATCAAAAAATCAACGGTTTGCTCAAACTAAATCATAACAATAACAAAATATTCACATTTTTTCTGCTTTTATCAAGCTCTAAATAATAACTTTATATCATACAGACAAGACAAGGTCATACAAATGTCTTATTAAAAGTTTTTTTAAGAGCAAAATACTAGAAAAAAAATCCCTGCCCTGCTAAACAGCATGATGCAAAGTAAATAAAAACGCACCCTCCTCCTTCTAACCCACTAACTGTGCAGGAGTGGACGCAGAGTGGAGGCCTGCACTGCAAAAACGGAAATCTAAGCAAGTCATTATGTCTTATTTGTAGAAAAAATTGTCTTATTGTTCTTAATTTGAGCCACATTCACCAGACCAGGTCATAAAAATGTCTTATTTCAAGTTGTTTTAAGACAAAAATGAGGTGTAAATTGCTCGTAACAAGTCAAAAAATCTGCCAATGGGATAAGACGAATTCACCCGGAAGTTTCTTGAAATTAGAAAGATGTCTTAAAACAAGAATCTTTTATCTTATCCCATTGGCAGATTTTTTTTTTACTTGTTACAAGCAATTGATGCCTCATTTTTGTCTTTAAAAAACTTGAAATGAGACATTTTTATGACCTTGTCTAGTAAATGTGGCTCACATCAAGAATAATTAGACAAATTTGACTAAAAATAAGACATAATGACTTGCTTAGATTTCAGTTTTTGCAGTGTTGGCCCTTGAGCGGGCTCTTTGGCATTTATTTATTCAGCAGTGTTTCCATTTTTTAACCTGTCAAAGGGGCAGATTTAAGTGATTCAGCAGCCAGTTGGGCATTCAAGCATGTTTTGATTTCCAAAAAGCATCTTTGGTGCACGTTTGGCATCAAGGAGGGCACTTAAGTATGTTTTTTAAAACATTTCGGCCACGAGGGGGAGTAGCCACCCGTCTGCCCCCCTCTGTGAACACCACTGCTGTGACTGAAGACATCTAAAACTCAAAATCACTCATTTCCAGCCATTTTTGTTAATTTCATCACTCTTAACACCATAACTGTCACTTCCCTTCACTGACCAATTAGAATCGAGAAGGGATGGGACTTCCAAGATTAATTACTCAATTGTCCCTAATGGCTCCTCATAGTAAAGCTCCATAAATGCTGCTCTCTCTGGATTTATCCTCCTGTTATGGTTCAGAGCTTTAAGAGGACTGAGCCTGAATGTAACTGGAGCTTCCATTAAAGTTTCAGAGGTTACACACACTCACACACACACACTCACACACTCACACGTAAGTTTTGAATGAAGCTTTGAGCGTAAACAAACTACTTTTCCATTCAAATTCACTGCAGACTCTTCACCTCTGACCTGAATCAGACTCTTGTTTCTGTTGTCGATCGTGTGTTTTCACGTGCAGGAAATGTTCCTGGAGATCGAGCAGAAAGTCTCCAGCCTCCCGGCGTTGGTCCCGGCCTCTGAGCGGCAGCAGGGGGAGCTGGGAGCTGTGGGATCTCATCAGGACGACGATGCCGAGCTTCTGTTCTGTAAACTGAAGCAGCTGAAAACAAACCTGGTGTTTTTCCAGCAGCTGCTGCAGGAACGAGGCAGCGCTCACAGAGACACTCAGCAACAGGTCCAGTAATACTCTTGAGAAAAATAATAACAGGGAAAATGCACAAAAACAATACAATACTATGCTGTTGCATCAGGATAATAAACTGTTTTAAGCATTTAAGTGTCACAAAAACATCAAAATTAGCTTTATTGTTTTGGTTGACAGGTTTTTAGGCTGCACAGTCAAAATATTTGCACATGAAAAGTGCTTTATAGCATTTTAAATTTGTTATTATATGATATTTGAAGATGCATCTAGACTCTTTTTTTGTCCTTTTATGTGAACGTGTGGATTTTCTTCTGCCTCCCACCCTGTCCACACCCATTGAGTTACAAAAAATCCTTTCATAAATATTTATCGTTTATATGTCAGGTAAACAAATTTCAATTTTGAAGATGATCCAAAAAAAACTGTGGTTTCAAATATGTACCCTAAGATTCTGGTTTAGCCTTTAATATTGATTATGCTTATTTCAAGCTGAGAGCACTTAAATCAAGAAGTATCTTAATCATACTTCTCTAATTCTAAGTAGTTTTGACTTAAAAAAAGTGATATTTTTAATTCCATTTGCTAAAATTAAGAATATAAGAAGCATGAAATTAGATTATATTGCTCATATTCAGTATATTTCACTTAAAATTCTTCTTCAGGAAGTTTGTTTTTGAGCATTTTAATCTAAAAATGAGAATTTTCTTCTTGTTTTAAGATCTGAGAAAACTTATCAAGGCCGTCATGTTTTTAGATTTATCAGTCTGAATTCAAGATTTCTAGTCAAGTGAAATGATCTTGCTGCATGGACAGATCATTTCACTTGTTTTAAGATATTTTTCCATCAAATTTAGTATTTTTATCATATATTCAGTCGCACTTTTTTGCAGTGTGAATTGTCAAAATTGGACATTTAACAGAAATTTCTGGACTTCCTGTTTTCAATTCACTATGGTTGTAAGAGACTTTTTTGTAGATCTTAGCGTGATAGTTATGCACACAAAAATTCAAGTAGCTGCGGGGTGTCTTTCTCATCTAGGGGGCGCTAAATAAATGGAAAGAGTCTTGAATTCTTTCTGTAAATTGTTCATTTCCGTCGCTAAATCAGCTCAGACTCTGCTCATTTGTTACAGTCACTCCCTGATAATTATTAACAGGTTTGTAAATAAACTATCTCAGGTTCAGGAGCAGAAACAAACAGGCGTCATGTTGATGACTGAAGCAGGTGTGTTGAGTTTCACACCTGCAGACGAGACGCTGAATTATTTCAGAGTCTTCAGAGCTCACAGGTGGAGTAGCAGGACTCTCAGAGACAAAACGTTAAAGTTTTAAAGCTCCTTAAATCTATTACCACCCACAAGAGACGAATGGTTTGAAATAATTCTGGATATATTTAAAATGGAACAGTTAAGCTATATGTTGAGAACACAAAAAGTGGAATTTTATTTTACTTGGAATAAGTGGCTTGAATTTATTACCCCATTAAGAGGAGATTTGGTATAAATCCACCATGGTTTGTGCCCCTTTACTCCCCCAAATGACACAATTTTAATGTAAACTCCCTTTGTTTCTTTTGTTCCTAGTTTGGTTCCTTGTGTGAGACGTAGACATATGTGGATGTTAAATGAATGTTTTGAATGTAAACACAGATAATGAATGTGTACAAAATTTTGTGAGAAAAGTCAGATAAGAAGATGTGTAAAATTCTACATATGTGTAATATATCAAAAACTGGGAAAGTACTATGAAAAGAAATGTTTAATTGTATGTCAAAGAAATTGTCTTTTCCATCAAAAAAAAAAAAGAATTACAAAAAAAACCAAATGTTTTAAAGCTCCTATAAGAGATTTTAGTTGCAAAACAGTCTGGAGTCAAATTAACCCTTTATCCTTTTCACACAGAGCTCCAGCTTCGATTTTTATTTCTCTAGAAAAGCTGTAACCACTGATGATGAAACAGATAAAAGTGACTGATATTAATGACGATAAAAATGATAAAAATCTCTTTTTTCTGTCCTTTTAGTCGGAGCGCCCCCTTGAGTCCGGGTTGAAACGCAGCGGCAGCGTTCAGGAAATCTTCTCCTCACCCAGAAACAAACTTCTCCGACAGAGCAGCCTGCAGCAGCAGAAGGTACGGCGGCTCACAGGGGACAAAAGACCTCGTGCTTTGGTTTTGCATGCATTTGTTGAAAATGTGTTTCGTATATGGGTCAATGACAAAAAGAGGGTCTAAAAACGTATTTTTAAAAAGTTCTTTGAAAATGGATAAAAACATATTTCTGAGAGAAGAATTATGTTTTCTAACAGATTTCAGTAGTTGACCAACATTTCAAAGTTTTTAGGTTCATTATTTTTTAGTATTTTTAATTTGAGGACCCAAAAATGTCAGGTGGTGCAACCAAATATATGAAAATATATTTATATGTTCCTGTTATTTTTTCTGTGTGAAATTATTGGCAAGTATCTCTCAAGTGTCTGTAGTGACTCATACATTTTCATTTTGTGTGTTTCATTTCTTTTATTTGTGAATAAGATAAATAATTTGATGTTAAAATAATATTTCACATTATTACATTGGTTGTTCCACCTGACATGGAAATTGTTCCAGTCACCAATGAAGTGAAAAAACCTTTTTTATCAGTATTTCAGAGGAATCTACAAACTTTTCCACTTGGTCACAAATGTCATTTGGGCTCCTCTGGCTGATGCAGTTTCCTGTTTCCTGTTTTATTCTCTTCACTTTAAAATAAAAGTCTAATGTTACGGTTGCACCACCCTGACATTTGACAAGGTGAAAATTACGGGACAAAAGTTTTTTACATTTCTCAACAGCTTTAAAATTCTTTTTATTTGCAAAGAATGTTTTATTTAAAAAGGTT
>RPOG01000462.1:111584-254138 GCA_008086565.1 Thalassoma bifasciatum | reverse complement strand
CAATAACTGACATTCAATTTTTAGAGTTTAATTACTGTGGATACTTGTCAGGACGGTTGCACCACCTGACATTTTGGGGGTTTGAGGAACCAAAACACAAAAAAACATGTTATATTTTAATAGTTTAAAGATGTGTTCAAATAACACAGGTTTCATAGAATAAAGAAATACATGTGATGAAATACTCAATTCATGATGGAAGGAAATATTGCACTCGGACACAAAAAAGGAGACGTCACCTCATTGACCCACAGACATATTTCTAAACTATGAAACAAAACCAAAAGGTTCAAACTGATCCAGTATTAGAACGGATGAATTAAACCAAAAGATTAAACATTTGTACATTTGAACATGATGATGCTTCACTTCAAACAGTTTAATTCAGAACGTTTAATCTGATATCAGTGGACTTTTTTAAGTTAGAATGATTGAACAGAGGCACCAGATTATTTTTTCTGTCTCTACTTTGACTCATGTGTTGAGATAACTTACATTCAGCTTTTTATGATGTAATTCATTTGACAAACACACCTGTTATAACCACACCTGTAGAGTCAATAACCACAAAAATTCAGACTGGAGGAGACGCCCGAAAACTTTTACAGCCACAAAACGACAAGTAGAACAGCAACAAAGCAGACTTTTGTTCAAAGATCTGTCTTTTAATACTTCCTTTTTAAATTTCTGTGGAATATTTGTACACACATTTATGCAAAAAGGTTGTTTGTTGACAGGGGCGGAGTTAGAAAAATGTTTATGGGAGGGTCAGTCAATAGTTAAGTGTTGTGAATCTGTCGGAGTCTATGTACTGGATTAATTTAATATCAGGGTGATTTTAAAAGTTTTAAAAAATTGCATTTTAACCCAAAATTTGATCTATTAGCTCAACATTTTAACTTCACAGTATAATTGTAAATATTTGTCTCAAAAATTTGACTTTTTTATTGCTGAATTTTGACCTTAACATCTCAAATTATTAACTTTTTTTCACATATTTCGACTTTTATTGCAGGTTTTTTTTAGTTTTTTTCAAAATTTTGACAAACTCAAACTTTGATTTTTTTTTTGCTCAGAATTTCCACTTTTGCCCCTAATTTTGACTATTCGTCTCAGAATTTTGACTTTTTAACTCAAAATTGATCGATTGGCTCAACATTTTAACTTTTGCAGCATAGTTTTAACTATTTATCTCAAAAAAAATTTCAGTGCAGAATTTTGACTATGATATCTCAAATTATTGACCTTTTATCTCATATTTTGATTTTTTTTATCTCAAAACTTTGACATCTGAACTCAAAATTTGAACTTTTAGCTCAAAGTTTTGGGTCTTTTCTCATAATTTTGTCTTATCTCATCATCAGTCAGTGAATTTCTATCGTCTTAAACTCACAACTCTTTTAGTGTTTCATGGTTCTTCCATTTCTTGACAGATGGTTTATTAATTTTATCTCATTCACTGCAGTTGATAATTCATAGATGTGTTTTATGAGGTTTAACTTTTCTTTGAATTATATCTTTATATCTGTTGTGGTATGGTCTTTTTTTTTTTAGGCGGGCAACTGCCACCCTGTGCCCCCCCGTTAGATCCGCCCCTGTTTGTTGATTTCTTTTGCATCCTCACCAGAAAAAGTTCATAAACATCAAACTCTGTGTTTGTTTCCTGTCTTGTTTCAGGAGTTGGAGCAGGAGCTGACGGAGCAGAGAGGACTGACTCAGGCCATCGCTCGACACGGCAGCAGAGCTCGACTCCTGAGCCAGGACGCCATCGACGACCACGGCCCGCCATCACCCATGTAAAAGATAACGAGTAAAAAAGAGAAAGAAAGAAAGGAAAAATAGCGGAGTTAAGTGCTCATTTTCAGCCTCTTCCCTCCCTGCAGGTCGCCTCCTGCTGCGCCTCCTCCTCCCGACGTGAGCGAGGACTCTCCTCAGTCGCGGTGGTTTCACCTCCATCGCCGGCTCCTGGCGGTGGAGGAGAGCTGGCTGCTTCCTCCCTCTGAGGTAAAACCTTCACGCTGGAGCCTGAAGTGCTTGATTATCACTCTCTATCACTGGGTAAAAAAGCAGAAATGCTTGTTCTCACCAGGCTTGGTTATCACCTCCTCGGAGCTGAAGCCACTTTGTTGTGTCTCTGCAGTTTTGGGGCCTCCTGCAGGGCCTGATGGGAGTCGTGTTCGTCTCTGTCTCTGTCTCTCTCTTTTTAGTTTCTAATCTTTGACTTTTTCTTCTCCTCTCTCTCCGAAGGTGTCAGACTCATCTGCGAGGCGTGGTGATGGAACAGCAGGACGTATGATTGGCACACAAACCCTGAAAGAGCTCCGAGCGTATGTCAGCCGTCTGAGGGAGCTGGGACACACGGCGGAGGCGGCGGCGGTGGGTCTCAGTCAGGTGGGAGGTCTTTGTCACAGGGTATGATGTTACATGTGGCCCCTGACTTCTGGAGGTCGAGGTCCAGGGTTTTAAAGATGTGTCCTTTAGACTGTATTTATGACACAGTGCTGAAAAAAAAGTAAAAGTTTGGGAAGTATGAAATATAAAAACTTTTGCCGTCTGTCTATAATCTGATTTTGCAGTAACGCCATCCTGAGCACGCTCAGTTTGAGGCCTGCTGTGTTATTCACTCGTCTCTGCAGGGCGCACGTTTTCACATCACACTTTAAAGGAATGAGACAGACTGAAAACAGTGACGCTTCACTTTCAGAGCCACAGATTCAGACTGATACAACAACAGCTACGTCCTGTCAGGAACCATCAACAGCTCCATCAGACTGAGTTTAACATGACTTTGTTCTGTTTGACCTTTGACCCCAGGCTGGCCCTGATCAGACCCTGGATGAAGTTTTCTTCCACGTTCTCTACGGCGTCTCTCTGTCTCTCCCCTCCATCAACAACCTGCTGCATTCAGGGACGACTCAGGGAGAAGAATCGACACAGAAGCTGCTGCAGCTGCAGGTCAGACTCACTGTGAAGACTCTGCAGAATTCAACAGTTTAAGGATCAGATCTTCAGATCTTACTGACGACATTAAGAGCATGAACGAGTCTGACGTTACGACAGCTCCTGTATGAGCTCACAGTCTTAGATCTTAGTAGAAACCTCAACCAAAAAAGAGAGATTTTTCAATCAGGACCATAGACTGTATAATGAGTGGACGTAACGACGTTCGGCTCAAACTGAAGCCGCCAGCAGATGCCCCGCCCCCTGGTGTTTGGCTGCAGTATAGGTCATAAGCCCCGCCCCCTGGTGTCTGGCTGCAGTATAGGTCATAAGCCCCGCCCCCTGGTGTCTGGCTGCAGTATAGGTCATAAGCCTCGCCTCCCCATGTATTCCAGATATGAGCCGGTAAAACTTTAAAAAATTACGATACCTCGTAGAAACGTTTCTCTCATCTTTACTCTAAGGTAGTATGATGATGTCATCTGGCTGCATGGTGTTCAGGTGTTTTTTTTTACTTAGAAGTTAGTTTCTCATTAGTTATTGGACGGTAAAAACCGCGATAAAAGTTAGCAAAATGCTATCAACTGTCGACGGCAAGCACTCATCAAAAATAGCCCCTATATTCTTTGAAGTCCTTTCTCGGTTTTCCTCTGATTTGGAAGACTTCTTCTTCTTTATTTATAAAAATAAAGAGAAAAAATGAACCGAGGTGACCTTTAAGAGATGACGAGTCTGAGACCGACGTGTTACCGCCGATCTCTTTGCCCTTTTTTTGGCTTCAAAAACGTAGAACGGTGACAGGCGGAGCCACGCTGTCCATTCTATATACAGTCAATGATCAGGACCCTCAACTAAGATTAATATCATCTTTCAAATCACTCCTTTAAACACAACTGACTCTTACCCAGCATTGTTTCCTACCTGCCTTCTTCTTATCACCTTCCTGCCCTCTTCCTGTCTTCTTCCATCTATTTTACTGTCTTTAACCCAGTGATTCCCAACTTTTTCCAACTCAGGGCCCACTTTTAAGTCTCAAAAATGTTGGGGCCCACCTTTGACCCAATAAGTACGGAGGATATTTTTATTTTTTTATTGAACCTTTATTTTACCAGGAGTTTTCCCATTGAGATTTTAAAAAAAAATCTTTTTCAAGTGAGTCCTGGCGTAGACAGCAGCACATGTTTCATAGTCAGCCATACAGTCAGTCACATAAAAACAATAACAAGAATTAAGTCAATAAAATGGTAATAAAACAATTACTTTGTTTATATAAAATGCCTTGTTATTCGTAACAATGACCTGAAATGTAACAGCAACCCAAAATGTGATTTAAAAAATGTAATAAACCCAAAATGTAATAACTTTTCAATAATATAACAGATGCTGAGCTCAAAACATCAGAACTTTTTCCCCAAAATGTAACAACTTGTTACAATTCGTTGTAAAGTTTCAGGTCATGTTACCTATTTGGCTGTAACACACCTTCTTAAAGGACTATTTTTTTATATATGAATATCTGAACATTTTTAATTTCCTTTAAACATGGCTGAGTTTTAACATTCTTACCATTATTCTGTTTATTTGTATCTTGTATTTACACTTCACTTGGACCAGACTTTTTGGGGGGAATTTGGCGGCCCATTCGCGATACTTTCACGGCCCGCCGGGGGGCCGCGGCCCACAGGTTGGGAACGGCTGCTTTAACCAATCTGTTTCCAGCCTTTTCCCACTGTCTTTTTCAATCTTCTTTCAGCCTTTTTTTCCAGTCATCTTCATGTCATCTTCTTGCCCTTTCCCTGTCTTTTTCCTATCATCGTCCTTCTCTTTTTTCTGTCTTCTTCCTGCCATTTTTCAGCCCATTTTTCTGTTACCTTCTTGTCTTCCCCCAGCTTTTTTACCTATTCTCCTCCAGTCTTCTTACTGCCCTTTTTGTCATCCCCTACCCTTTCCTCTGTCTTTTTCCTGTATTCTCGGTTAAGACATAAGAAAAAGCAAAGCAATGAAGAATTGTCTTTTACCTATACATGAGAAAATCAAACAATGATTTATCTATCATTGAGATATTTGAACTATCAGGTGCAGACCTGAATTTCAGACCCTCCAATTATCAAAATAAAAGATAAAAAGTTACTTTTTTTTTACAGTTGACAGTGGAAACAATTCAATTATTCAACCCTGAATATCTGTTTTTAACATTAGTCTTGCACTACATGAACCATCCTATTCAATAATTGTGCTTTGTGAGTCGAATGAGACGCTACTGGGTGTACATGAAATGTTTTTAGTTGCAGAAGCAAATCAGAAAGAGTGTTTTATTCCTTTATTAAGCATTTTCCAAAAGAGTTTATGGTCTAAACTTCTGGTTTTATGCTCAGGTATGTTTCAAATCAAGGTCCAAAGTTTGGTTAAATGTCGTTCAAAACATTTAAACATTACCCAGGCCCAACAGAGCCCTGTTTTATAAAGAAAAAAATAGAACAGTGATTCCCAATCTGTGGGCTGTGGCCCCCTGGTGGGCCGAAGAGGAATTGCAAACAGGTCACCAAATAATTTCCAATATAGTTAGAATTTTTTAGGGGTGTGCAGTCATATTAAGATAAGAATAGACAGAATAATGTTTTTAATGGTACAGCTGAGCTTTGTTCAAAAGAATAATGCAAACACTCAAATATCTATAGATGAAAAAGTTCTCTGAAAAGTTAATACGTAGCCTCCGTGTTCGTGAGGTTTGATTGTCTGTTTGTGACTCTCGTCCTCAGAGTCTTTCTGCAGAGCTGCAAACCCTCAGCACCGAGCTGATCCATCAGGGACCGAAGGTGACGCGTGTCCTGGGATCAGAGCGCGCTCAGCTGTGCGTGGACGACGTGTGCAGAGTTTTTCCCGTGGTCCAGGCGGCGCTGAGCAGCAGAGAGAAGCAGCTGAAGACGCAACAAGAGGAGACGGAGAAGCAGCAGGTCAGAAATAAACAGCAACAATCTGTTCTGTTTTTGTGCTTTTTCCTCCACTTATACAGTAACTCATGTTTTACTCATCTCCTCTGTGTGACAAATAATACTCAACCTTAAACCACGACTTTTTATAACACAATAAAACTATGGTCTTCAAACACAAACAAAGGTTCTGGATGTGCTCTTTACTCAGGACTCAGTGTTTTTTAACCAACAGATTCACCTGAATAAGTTGCATGCAGCCTTCACTTCTAACCAGACGACTGTGCAACAAATAATAAATGAACACAAAGGAAACTTGGACCAGAACAAAGAGCTGCAGGTACAGTTTCCTTTTTATACGTGTTACTTCAACAAGCTTTAGTTTTTTGTGAGACACGAGTTTATGCTGCTGTTGGATGGTTTCTCCTCTGTTTTATTCTTTCTTTCTTTCTGTCTTTGTTTTTTCCACTTCTTTAATCCTAAAATGTACAACGGAGTATTGGGGCCACAGTGAGGGAAAAAAATGGGGAGAGAAATTTTTTTTCCCTTCCTCCTCATCAAGTCAGTAAAGTCGAAATGTCGAGGATAAAGTCAAAATATAGTGTTGAGAACTCTCGACATTATATTTCAACTTTATTCTCGACATTTCAACTTTATTCTCGACATTTCAACTTTATTCTCGACATTTCAACTTTATTCTCAACATTTCAACTTTATTCTCGACATTTCAACTTTATTCTCGACATTTCAACTTTATTCTCGACATTTCGACTTTATTCTCAACATTACGACTTTATTCGACTTTATTCTCGACATTTCAACTTTATTCTGCTGTAAAGCTGAAATAAGAGTTGTAAAGCTGAAATAAGCTGAAATAAGAGCTGTAAAGGACTTTATTCTCGACATTTCGACTTTATTCTTGACATTTCAACTTTATTCTCGACATTTCGACTTTATTCTCAACATTTCGACTTTATTCGACTTTATTCTCGACATTTCAACTTTATTCTCGACATTTCGACTTTATTCTCGACATTATATTTCAACTTTATTCTCGACTTTTCGACTTTATTCTAGACATTTCGACTTCATTCTCGACATTATATTTCAACTTTTTTCTCAACATTTTGACTTTTCCGACTGGGTGAGGGAGAGGGGGAAAAAATTCCTCCCCTTATTTTCTTTTCTCAATGTTGCCCCAATACTCCGTCGTATAAAATGTGTCCTCAGCAGAGAAGATTTCTGGGGGTCGACAAATCATTTTGGAAAAATTTAACTAATATTCAATTACAAAAGTTTTGTGCTTTATTATTTTCCAAAAATTGTTGTATCAGTTAAGTTTGTATAATCTTAACTGCAGTGTTTTACCTGAACAAGTTCAATGAGTGATTTTTCATGAACTCCAACTGCAAAAACTGAAATCCAAGCAACTGGTTATGTATTGTTTTAACTAAAGATTGTCTTTCTATTCTTAATACGAGCCACATTCAACCAACTAGTCCAGAAAATATCTTATTTCAAGTTATTTAAAGACAAAAATGATGTCCAAATTGCTTCATACAAGTCAAAAATGAATCTGCCAATGGAGTTTAAAAAAAAGTTTCTTGTTTTATGACATTATTTGCATTTCAAGAATCTTGACGAGAACATTTGGGTGATTGTTTTACTTGTTTCAAGCAAATCAGATGATATTTTTGTCCGTAAAAAACTTAAAATAAGACATTTTTCTGGACTTGTCAGTTGAATGTGGCTCATATTGTTTTTTATTTTTTCGACAGTTTTTGCAGTGTGGGTGAACATGAATTACATTTTTTTGTGTTTCTGTCTGATTCACTGTCTAACGTTTATTAAGACCTGCAAAAAATCTTTACACAAAAATGGAGAAGGTTTAGTTTCAGTTTTACTTCTGTGATGTTTTTTTGTTTTGTTTTGTTTTTGTTTGCTTGCTTGTAAGACAAGAGGGGAAGGTTTTAAAAAAGCTTAAGCTCCGATCTTCACCCTTTCGGTTACTTTGAAGATTTGCAATTTTTACTTTGAGTTTATACGTTTGTTTCAATTGCTGAATGGAATTAAATTTCATTCATTCATGTGTTTGTTCTGCAGGCTTTGGTTCAGGTGCAGGAGTCTCTGCAGCAGCAGGTGGGCTCCGTCCTGCAGGAAGGACACAACCTGCCTGCGTCTCATATCCAGCAGGCCGTTCAGCTGCAGGTAGGTCAACGTTTTCTCATGGAGCATATGTGCAAAACCACTTCCTGGACATCATCTTTATTCATGTATTGTCTGTCCATTTGTCTATGGGTCAATGACGTGACGTCCCTTTTTTTGTGTCCGAGTGCAATATTTCCTTCCATCATGAATTGAGTATTTCATCACATGTATTTCTTTATTCTATGAAACCTGTGTTATTTGAACACATCTTTAAACTATTAAAATATAACATGTTTTTTTGTGTTTTGGTTCCTCAAACCCCCAAAATGTCAGGTGGTGCAACCGTCCTGACAAGTATCCACAGTAATTAAACTCTAAAAATTGAATGTCAGTTATTGGAAATGGAAATTAAAAATACAGTGGCATTATTTTATGCTTGAACCTTTTTAAATAAAACATTCTTTGCAAATAAAAAGNTGTCAAATGTCAGGGTGGTGCAACCGTAACATTAGACTTTTATTTTAAAGTGAAGAGAATAAAACAGGAAACAGGAAACTGCATCAGCCAGAGGAGCCCAAATGACATTTGTGACCAAGTGGAAAAGTTTGTAGATTTCTCTGAAATACTGATAAAAAAGGTTTTTTCACTTCATTGGTGACTGGAACAATTTCCATGTCGGGTGGTACAACCAATGTAATAATGTGAAATGTTATTTTAACATCAAATTATTTATCTTATTCACAAATAAAAAAACATGAAACACACAAAATGAAAATGTATGAGTCACTACAGACACTTGAGAGATACTTGCCAATAATTTCACACAGAAAAAATAACAGGAACATATAAATATATTTTCATATATTTGGTTGCACCACCTGACATTTTTGGGTGCTCAAATTAAAAATACTAAAAAATAATGAACCTAAAAACTTTGAAATGTTGGTCAACTACTGAAATCTGTTAGAAAACATAATTCTTCACTCAGAAATATGTTTTTATCCATTTTCAAANATTTTAACATCAAATTATTTATCTTCTTCACAAATAAAAGAAATGAAACACACAAAATGAAAATGTTTGAGTCACTACAGACACTTGAGAGATACTTGCCAATAATTTCACGCAGAAAAAATAACAGGAACATATAAATATATTTTCATATATTTGGTTGCGCCACCTGACATTTTTGGGTGCTCAAATTAAAAATACTAAAAAATAATGAACCTAAAAACTTTGAAATGTTGGTCAACTACTGAAATCTGTTAGAAAACATAATTCTTCACTCAGAAATATGTTTTTATCCATTTTCAAAGAACTTTTTAAAAATACGTTTTTGGACCCTCTTCTTGTCATTGACCCCTATCCGTCCGTCTGTGTGTGTGCAGGGTGAGCTGGACAGATCTCTGGGTGGCGTCCGTTCCTCCCGTGACGAGCTGAAGAGCAGCGTGGAGCTGCAGCAGCAGTACGAGCGCCTGGTCCACATGCTGGAGGAGCTGTCCGCTCTGGGCTCTGAACGCCTCACACTGAGGCCTGACGCGGAGCTCCATGATAGGGACCAGCTCCAGGAGCAGCTCAGCAGCCACACGGTCAGTCACTGAGGAGCATGGGAGAAAAAGTCCAGAGTGTTTAAAAATGTGCAGCTGAAAATATGAATCCTGCTTCTGTCATCAGAAATTCTTCCAGTTCCTGGGCCAGCACTTTTCAATCCTTCAGTTCCTGACACAGAGAGTTCCAGAGAGCGCACTCCAGAAGTGGGAGGGGGTCGTGGTGGGTCTTCAGGAAGAGGTGGCTCAACTTCAGGAGAAGGGACTGGAAATGGGGACAAGGATGCAGGAAACTTTACAGGTAGAGCACGGAAACAAAAATGTATCATATTTATTGTTCGTTGTTGTATTTTGTGCTTCATAATGTTCCACACATTTTTGTTTTTGTGTTGTTGATGTCTGACTTTGTCTTTGCATGGTAGAGTTTGAACTGTCACTTGTAGATGTAGTGATGAACTGTGTTAACTGACAATGGTTTTCTGAAGTGTTCCTGAGCCCACGTGCTAATATCCTTTACACAATGATGTGGGTTTTTAATGCTGCGGCGCCTGAGGGGTCAAAGGTCACGGCCATTCAATGTTGGTTTTGGGCCTTGCTGCTTACGTGCAGAGATTTCTCCAGATTCTCTGAATCTTTTGATGATATTATGGACTGTAGATGATGAATTCCATCAATTCCTGCAGTTGGACAAAGTTGAGAAACATTGTTCTTAAACTGTTGGACTATTTGCTCACGCAGTTGTTGACAAAGTGGTGAACCTGGCCCCACATTAAATATCTTGTGTTTTTAGTGTATTAAACTGAATTTAGGTCAAACAGCATTTGCAAATTTGCATTCTGGACAATGTAACAGGTGGATTTACAGATTTAAAACCTTCTTCTGTTCCAGATCTGGTCTCAGTGGGAGGAGGACAGCGCCTGGACAGACTCCCTGCTGAGAGACTCTGTGTCCTCCATCGTCCCGGTGCATGATGGGGTTGATTCTGAGGAGCAGATCTCAAAGAAGCTCTTTCTCTATCAGGTAAATTTGATGAGCACATGCTTCTTTATTGTCTGGGGGATAAAACTTATTTAGGAACAGGCTGCAGACCCCAGGACAGAGCTCTTTCTCCCTCTTTGAAATATTCACTCTGTTCATTTGGAGACGGTTGCGTGTGCTCTCCATGTTGTACTCTGCACACGCCACTCAGAACCTAATTGGCTCAATTAAATACAAGCGAATGGGTTGTTTTTTTTTGGAGGAGCACATGATGTTCCTCAGCTTTGATGTGAGTTATTAGCAGAGCAGGGACCTCCATCTAGGATTCATTTCGCTTCATATTCCCTGTTGCTCTTCTGTGGGATTGGAAATGTGTCCCTTATTCATGTGAAATGAGCTGTGAAGAAGAGGGCACTGAGTGATGGAGGCTCTTTTTAAGAAACCTCAGACTCAGGCGCTTTGGAAAACAGACGCCATGTTCAATATCAGAAAACTGAGCCCAACATTCACGAGACAAACTGCATCAATGCTGGTTTTACTTTGAGTTTAGTGCAGATGTTTGGGGCGAATAATGTTTTACTTTAGTGCTTGATTTGAAAACTTTCAGAACTTTCTTTATGCAACAATTAATCCATCCAACTAAATATGACAGGTTTTCAAAAGTTGCTTGGCCTCTTCACAATGACGAAGCTTTATTTATGCAAATACATCATTAATGTAAGAAACATTCCTCAAAACGTATTACAAAAAACAAGTATAATTCAAGTTTATTTCATTAAGTATGCTTCAGTAAAGGTCAAGTATATTTTTCAAGTTCACTTTATACAACAAGTGTACTAATATTAATGTTCTAGTACAGTGATTCCAAACCTGTGGGTTGCGGCCCCCTGGTGGGTCGTGATGGTATTGCAAGTGGGCCGCCAAATAATTTCCAAAATAGTTGTTTTATTTTATAATGACATAAACATACAGAACTATAATAATAATAATAATAATACATTTTATTTATAGAGTGCTTTCCAAAAAACTCAGTCGCTTTACATCGAAAATGTGAAGAACTAATGTTAAGATGTTNTCTCTATCAGGTAAATTTGATGAGCACATGCTTCTTTATTGTCTGGGGGATAAAACCTATTTAGGAACAGGCTGCAGACCCCAGGACAGAGCTCTTTCTCCCTCTTTGAAATATTCACTCTGTTCATTTGGAGACGGTTGCGTGTGCTCTCCATGTTGTACTCTGCACACGCCACTCAGAACCTAATTGGCTCAATTAAATACAAGCGAATGGGTTGTTTTTTTTTGGAGGAGCACATGATGTTCCTCAGCTTTGATGTGAGTTATTAGCAGAGCAGGGACCTCCATCTAGGATTCATTTCGCTTCATATTCCCTGTTGCTCTTCTGTGGGATTGGAAATGTGTCCCTTATTCATGTGAAATGAGCTGTGAAGAAGAGGGCACTGAGTGATGGAGGCTCTTTTTAAGAAACCTCAGACTCAGGCGCTTTGGAAAACAGACGCCATGTTCAATATGAGAAAACTGAGCCCAACATTCACGAGACAAACTGCATCAATGCTGGTTTTACTTTGAGTTTAGTGCAGATGTTTGGGGCGAATAATGTTTTACTTTAGTGCTTGATTTGAAACTTTCAGAACTTTCTTTATGCAACAATTAATCCATCCAACTAAATATGACAGGTTTTCAAAAGTTGCTTGGCCTCTTCACAGCTTTATTTATGCAAATACATCATTAATGTAAGAAACATTCCTCAAAACGTATTACAAAAAACAAGTATAATTCAAGTTTATTTCATTAAGTATGCTTCAGTAAAGGTCAAGTAAATTTTTCAAGTACACTTTATACAACAAGTATACTAATATTAATGTTCTATGACAGTGATTCCCAACCTGTGGGTTGCGGCCCCCTGGTGGGTCGTGATGGTATTGCAAGTGGGCCTCCAAATAATTTCCAAACTAGTATTATTTTTGTGGGGGAGTTGTTTTATTTTATAATGATATAAACATACAGAACTATAATAATAATAATAATAAATTTTATTTATAGAGTGCTTTCCAAAAAACTCAGTCGCTTTACACTTTAAAATGTGAAGAACTAATGTTAAGATGTTAAGAACTATGATCTAACTAAATAAACTAAATGTTAAGAACTATGTTTAAAATGTCAAAACTCGGTTAAATTTTTATGAGTATTAACAATTTAAACATATTCAAATATTAATAAGAAGGTTCTTTAAGAAGACATGTTTGAGCCCAATATGCAACAGTGACCCAAATTGTAATAAAAAATATATATATGTTATAAAACCCAATATGTAACAACTTGTCAAAAATGAATTGAAAGTGCTTAAACCAAAATGAGATGTATAGTTTTTAGAAAAGGAGTAAAACCTGAAATGCAATAAATGACCCAAAATGTAAAAATTTGTCACATTTAGGGTAAAAAGTAAAAGTTATCTCATGTTGATTTTTATCACTTTTGTAAAGACATTTTGGGTTGTAATACATTTTTTTTTATTACATTTCACGCTCAGTACTTTTGTTTCATTATTAACCAGTTTTTGCATTTCAGGTCGTCGTTAAATTGTTTTTATTTACTTCCTTGGACTAAATTGGCCCATTTGTAGTTTATAAAAATATACTATATGAATGTTTTGAGGTTAAAAAAGTAAACTTTGAGCACACTGCTAGTTTTTATTCAAGTTTTATTTTGTACTGTAAAGTTACTACAAGGAAACTGACAAGTATATTCTTAATTTGCCTTATACACAGTTATGCTCTTAAGTTTACATACCACTGCAGAAATTTTGATTTCTTGGCCTTTTCTCAGAGAATATGAATGAAAACAAAAACTTTTCAATGATATTGAGGTCAGGAGACTGAGATGGCCACTCCAGAACCTTCACTTTATTCTGCTGTAGCCAATGGCAGGTCCACTTGGCCTTGTGAGACTGAGATGGCCACTCCAGAACCTTCACTTTATTCTGCTGTAACCAATGGCAGGTCCACTTGGCCTTGTGAGACTGAGATGGCCACTCCAGAACCTTCACTTTATTCTGCTGTAGCCAATGGCAGGTCCACTTGGCCTTGTGAGACTGAGATGGCCACTCCAGAACCTTCACTTTATTCTGCTGTAGCCAATGGCAGGTCAACTTGGCCTTGTGAGACTGAGATGGCCACTCCAGAACCTTCACTTTATTCTGCTGTAGCCAATGGCAGGTCCACTTGACCTTGTGAGACTGAGATGGCCACTCCAGAACCTTCACTTTATTCTGCTGTAGCCAATGGCAGGTCCACTTGACCTTGTGAGACTGAGATGGCCACTCCAGAACCTTCACTTTATTCTGCTGTAGCCAATGGCAGGTCCACTTGGCCTTGTGAGACTGAGATGGCCACTCCAGAACCTTCACTTTATTCTGCTGTAACCAATGGCAGGTTCACTTGGCCTTGTGAGACTGAGATGGCCACTCCAGAACCTTCACTTTATTCTGCTGTAGCCAATGGCAGGTCCACTTGGCCTTGTGTGTTTTTTAAAAAGATTTGAACTTTTGAATTTGAAATTTTGAGTTTTATCTTCTTTTAAAGGAGGTTCGTGACGCTCTGAGTGCAAACACGGCCCGTTTCAGTCGGATGTTGGAGGCGGGGCTCTGGCTGCAAAAGTCCGGCTGCAGAGGAGTGGGCGTGTCCACCAGCAGGCTGGAGGCGTCCTGGAAAACGCTGCAGAGGAGCGTGGCGCATGAACGCAACAATATAGAGAGGAAGAGAAAACTGAAGAGGAGGTGTAAAAACAGAAGTAAATGAAAGATAATACATAAAAACTGCTGTGTAGTTTAGTCACCTTTTGTTTTTTTCCATCAGGTTTTTGAGAGACTCTTCTGCATTGGCTGATTGGATGGGCAGGGCCAGAGAAATGATTGACAGATGGAGTAATCTGTCAGTGTCAACCAATGAGGAGATGGATGTTGAACAGAGGCGGGATCACTTCCTGCAGTTTATGGTGAGTGATAATAGATAATTTAACTCTTTTATTTTAATTTAAAAACTGTAAAAACTGTTAAAACAAAAGTTCATTTTTCTCCAAACGAAGGCTTTGACCAAAGAGCTGGACGCCAAACTGGGGCTGAAGGTTTCTGTGATCGGTGCTGGGACTCAGCTGCAGCTGCTCAGTGAAGCAAACAGAAGCTCAGATAAAAACCATGAAGACAAAAAGACTTTTCCAGACTCAGATCTGAGCCCCATCGACTCCCAGCTCAGACACATCGAGCTGGACTGGTCCAGTCTGATGGAGAACGTCCCTGTCGTCCAACAAACTCTGCACAAGGTGAGAAACTCTAAACTTAAAGCTCACAATGATCCAGGGCTGATTCTGCAACTATTTACAATATACAAGATGCTTTACTTGTCATTGTGCATGTTTTAGAGCAACTTAATTACATTTAAGTTTCATCCTGTCCAAGAAACATAAAAAAGAGAAAAGGAGTACAAGAGGGAGGAAGAGGGAAAAAAAAATACCAGACTTGGATCCTGTAGGGGGTCACAGTGTGAGATATTTCAATTTATTTAACCCAGATAAACTCCAAAGTGATAACTGTTTCCATTTTTCATTGGATAAAATAGCTTAAATGTCAGTGTTTTTATTATTTGACCCTCAAATGTTACTGGTTTGAAAAACACTCCCTTCATTTAATCCGACCGACTTGCGGTTTCATGACTTTGTACACAATGAGGTTTTAAATGCACAAAACATTTTTTATTAATTTTATTACTATATTTATTTTAAGTGTCCCTTTGGGCCAATTTCCTTTGTATATAAGTAAAATGTCACAGTCACTTTTTTACCAGAAACACAATAAAGATATGGAAGGGGATTGAGGCCACTGACAAAAAATAAAAACATATAAGGGTCCTTTTTTTTAGATTTTTTTTTTTTTTTAGAAAAGGAAGTCAGAATTCTGACCTTTTCTCTCTAAATTCTTATGATTTTCTCATAATTTTGACTTTTTCCGTAAAATACTGACTTCAATTTCATAATACTGACTTTTTTATTCCCTTAGAATTTAGACATTTACTCTAAATTTTGTGATTGAAGTCAGAATTCTGCCTTTTTCCCAGCATTCTGACGTTTTTGTTAGAATTTTAACTTTTTTTTCTGAGAATTCTGATTTTTTTTTTTCCCTGAAATTTTGAGATTTAAGTCAGGATTCTGAGTTTTTTCTCAGAACTCGGAGTTTGATTTTAGAATTTTGACTTTTTTTTCCAGAATTCTGAGATGAACTAAAAGAATAAACTGAAAGAAAACTTTTTGGACCTTTTTTATTTTGGTGGCCCCAATCCTTTTTCATATACAGGTGTTATACTATATGACTGTTGAAAAATATGAAGTGGTTTGAAAACAAATGTCTTCGGTATATTTTGACCCGAAACAGTCTGTGATAAACACTTAACTTTGTTTCATCTGAAGCTCATAATCTGTAATACTCACCTGGACTTAAGTTGATAAAAAACACCAAACACAAAAAGTTGTTACATTTGTGTGATTACAGTTGTGTTGACGACTCTATATATTTTTTGAGCAGAAACACAAAGATGTGTAAGATGAAACAACATGAGGGTTAAGTCAGATTTACTTCTTGGTTTCTTCAAGTAGAGTCGAGCACACCTTCCTCTCTGTCACCAATTAGTTTTGAACATCCCTGCTGAGCGGCACAAAGGCAGCACGAGGACTCTTCTCTGCCTCATTGGTGTGAATCCATTCTCCCCTCCATCTCTCTCTCTCTCTCTGTCTGAATCTTTTCTCTCCTGCTTCCTAACTCTCCTCATCTTTTTCCATTCTCACTTTCTTCCCATCTCCTCCTCCTCCTCCTCCCTGCTGATCCTATTATTTTATGATCCAGAGTTTCTCAAAGTTCAGTGAATCTATATCTGTAAGTCTTACACAAACGAAGAAGTTACAGTCTGTGTTTATTCTCTGCTTTCTCCTCAGCAATGGATGAAGACGTTGAGCCAGCAGGGGGCGCTGCTGGAGCTCCAGACTTGGCTGGAGGCTGCGGGGACTCGGTTTGAGGAGCATCGAAGCAGAATCGACCAATCATCTTCCACTAACGCCGATCTGAGTCACTTTCTGAGGCACTGCAAGGTGGAAAAAAGATTTACTGACTGCATCAGATATGAAATAACATTATTATAAACAAATTACCAAACAGTAATGTGGACAGGCCTTTTGAAGGGCAGGGGTGACAGGAAAAAGGGCAAATACAGTGTGTGTTTCGGCTCCCAGAAGGGCAGTTTATCATGTTTTATCCAGTAAAGTGGTAGATCAGTGTGGTCAGTCAACTAAGATGTCACATTTGTGTATTTTGGCTCCCAAGAAGGACATGTTTTGGCACCCAAGTGGGGACTCATCATGTATTTTGGCTCCCATCAGGATAGTTTATTATGTTTTAACCAGAGAAAGAGGCAGATCAGTGTGGTTTAGCCAAGCAGGATGGCACATTTGTGTATTTTGGCTCCCAAGAAGGCACTTTACAAAAATGTTATGGCACCAAAGAGTGCACTTAAGTATGTTTTGACTCCCAGCTGGAAAGTTGACTATGTTTTAACTTACCGAAGATGCAGACTAGTGTGGTACCCCAACCAGGAGGGCACTTTGGCGTATTTTGGCTCCCAAGGGGGCACTTTAGAGCATGTTTTGGCTCCCAAGATGGCACTTATGCGTGTGTTTTGACTTTCAAGCAGGCACTTCAAAATGTTTTGGCTCCCAAGACAGTACTTTGGTATATTTTGGTTTCCAAGAGGGCACTTGAGCCTGTGTTTTTGGCTCCCAAATGGCACTTTTGAGTATTTTGGATCTCAAGACAGTTTCTTAAGCACAAGTTTGTCTCTAAGAAGGGCTCTTTGGCATGTGCATTGGCTTCTGAGAGGGTGTTGTGGCATATTTTGGCCCTAAGAGGATACTTGAGGATGCATTTTGAATTCTAAGAGGGCACTTAATGCTTGTTTTACCTCCAAGAGGACACTTTAGGATGTGTATTTTGGCTTCCAAAAGGCTACGTGTATGTATCTTGACCATTGACTGTATATAGAATGGACAGCGTGCTTCTGCCTGTCACCGTTCTACGTTTTGGAAGCCAGCCGCCATTGTGCAGCCAGAGTCTGCGCAGTAGAGAATTTCCAGTGGAGCCGAGTAAAAAAGAGAAATAAAAATATTTATTTCGTCTTCTTCAGGAGGTTTAGTCTCCTTTTGGCTCTTTCCTGAAGTTTCTTATATCCCTGATAAAAACTACTCATGAACGGCAGCTGTCAACTATCGTAAAACGAAACTTATATCGCGGTTTTTAACGTCCAATAACTAATGAGAAACTAATTTCTCAGGAAAAAAAACACCCGAACACCATGCAGCCAGATGACATCGTCATACCGCCTTAGCGTAAGGATGAGAGAAACGTTTTTACGAGGTATCGTAATTTTTTTAAGTTTTCTCAGCTCATATCTGGAATACATGGGGAGGCGGGGCTTATGACCTATACTGCAGCCAGACACCAGGGGGCGGGGCTTATGACCTATACTGCAGCCAGACACCAGGGGGCGGGGCTTATGACCTATACTGCAGCCAGACACCAGGGGGCGGGGCATCTGCTGGAGGCTTCAGTTTGAGCCGAACGTCGTTACGTCCACTCTTTATACAGTCTATGATCTTGACTTCCAGGAGGCCAGTTTGTCATGTATTATCCAGCCAAAGAGGCAGACTATTGTGGCATGCCATCCAAGAAGGCACTTTAGCACATGTTTTGGGTCCCAAGAGAACACTTTAGCCCCTCTGCCCCCTCTTTATACACACCCCTGTTATGAAAAGTACACTCCCAACACTCTTATTGACTGACTCTCTCTCTCCTCAGGAGTGTCAGGCAGAGATGTCGGCTCATCAGGCCACTCTGGACTTTGTGAACCCTCCTTTACAGACATGCAGTTCTGAGGAAAACCTGAGGGGGCGCTATGAACACAACCAGTTTGCAGATGAGCAGGGTCGTCTCAACCATCAGTGGCTCAGTTTGCAGGAAAACCTCGACTCTCAGGTCAGGACGATGATGATGATGATGAGAACTTTTCTAATATTCAGAGTGAATTCTGTCTCATCCGTTTCTTTCTGTGGGGTCCAGGTCTCAGAGCTGGAGCAGGAGCTGAGGAGCAGGTTGGAGCAGGAGGC
Source organism: Thalassoma bifasciatum (assembly GCA_008086565.1). Lineage (NCBI taxonomy): Eukaryota > Metazoa > Chordata > Actinopteri > Labriformes > Labridae > Thalassoma > Thalassoma bifasciatum. The sequence continues at coordinate 235,378 of RPOG01000462.1, read as the reverse complement.
CAGACTCCAGCAGATAAACAGCTGGATCACAGATCAGAAGCTGTGGGTGGAGTCTGCACAGACGCCCAGCAGCTGCACAGAGCTGCAGAGGAGCATCAACACCTGTGAGGTCAGAGGTCACACTTCAGCTGCTCCACATTCATCAGCATTCATTTATGGACTACTTTGCAAAGAAAACTGCTCCATCTGCATTTTTAGGATCTGGAGAACACGATCAGGAAGAAGACTGAGGCTCTTCAGGACCTGAGGGACAAACTTGGTGATGGAAGAGAAAGTAGCCGCGGCGATTTCATCTTTGAGGTCGAAAAATCCCTGGAGATGTGCACTGCCCTCACACAACAGGTGAGTAACTTCAAGATACGCGCAGAAACAAACATCAGATATTTTTCTGGACTGGTGTGGTCAATGTGGCTAATTCAAATCAAAAAATATATATTTCAAAAAATAAAAACGGGAACTTATGACTTGCTTAGATTTGAGTTTCTGCAGGATCTCATTGTCTCTTCTGTTGTTTGACAGAACGTCTCAGCCAAAAATAAGCTGATTGAGACTCAGCAGTTGTGGGATTGTGCAGAGAAGCAGCTGAATGAGATGATGCTGAAAACCGTGAAGACGTCTCAGACTCTTGAGTATCACTGCGGCCCTCAGCTTTGTCTTCAGGCGCACAGGGAATGCCACCAGAAACTACAGGTGGGTTAAAGAAATTAATTTACAACACTACAGTGGATGTACAAAACCGATTCTTTCAAATTAAAATCATATATAATTTTTTACCCACAAGGAAAATGTTAAAGCTATGGAATATAACTGAGACAGATGATTGTCTGAATCCACCTGCACATGTTTTGTCACATCGTGTCCTTGTTTTGGAACAACGTTGAGAAAATGTGTTAATAAATTGGCTTGTCCTTAAAATTAGATTTTGTTTCTGTATTCTTAGGAGAGTTTGTAGACAGTAATGACTTAGTGAACCTAATTATTGTTCTTGGTAAACGATTTATTTTTAAGGCCATAGATAGATCTTCACTCAATATTATTTCCTTTAAAAGATTTGTTCAGAGATATAAAGTCTTAGAAGGTTATATGGTCGAAACCGACAATGATGCCAAAACATATGAAAGGAGATGGGAGGTTCTCAAAGGTTTATTTTGAAAATGTTAACTGAACTGGTCTATGTTTACTTTTTTTTTGTACCATGTGTAGTTTTGTGTGGGAGGTGAGGGTGAGTGGGGTGTATTTTTTGTTTATGTTGTCTTGTCTGTTTATGTAATTAATAAAAGAAAAAAAAAAAAAAAAAAAAAAAAAAAAAAAAAAAAAAAAGATGAACTCTGCTTATATTTTAACCTGTAATGACTGACATCTTTGTGGTATTTCTGTTTGAAGCACCTTCATGAAGATAAAGCAGCGTCTGAAGCAGAAGTGGACGCTCTGACTCAGACCGTGTCCTCCCTTAAAGACGCCATCAGCCCGTCTGCTGTCGACCTCCTCACAGAGCGACTGCACAGACTGAAGAACAGGTAACACAGAGCTCATACACCTGTACCAGAGTAACTCTTTCCTCAGTCAGTAACCGTGTTCCTCTGCTGCAGCTGGACTGTGGTGTGTGGATCTTTGGAGCAGCAGCATCAGAGCAGCTCTGAACTCCTGCAGGTTTGGGAAGTTTACGCTCAGTTAACGTCATCATTTACCCAGAGGCTGCAGACGCTGCAGAGCCACGAGAAGTCTGTTCTGAATGGAGTTCCTGCAGAAGATAACACCATGGAGCAGGTTAAAGAGAAGATAAACAAAGTTCAGGTGAGGAAATAAACAAGAGAGCCAAAAAAGATTTTTTTCCCCCCTTTTTTTACATTCCCTTTTTTTCATCAGCCTTAGCTGGTAATCAGTACAGGCTGACAATTTTCTTGGGATGACATTTGGGGCAATTTGGTTCCTCAGTTTTTATCCTATAAATGAATAAATGATAACATAATATTATGAGATTGTAACTTAAAGTTTTGTGGCATTATTACATTTTTTGGCACATGAGAAAAAAATTATTTTTTACAATGAAAACTTTTCTTTTTTCAGAATATTTTAAGTCAATGTTAAGCCAAAATTGTCCTATAAAAGTCAGAATTCTGAGACAAAAAGTGAGAATTTTGAGAGATCGTGGTCACTATTGTGAGATAAAAGCCAAAATCTGGATACAAAAAGCCTAAATCTCATTACAAAATGTCAATATTGTGGCATAGAAAGTCAAAATTCTGATAAAAAAAAGTCAAATTTAGAAAAAAAAAAGTACAATTCTGAGATACCAAAGTCAAAAGTTTGAGAGATTATTCTCAAAATTGTAAGAAAGAAATTCAATCTTTTGGGATAAAAAGTCAAATTCTTGAGATAAAGTCAAAATTTGAGATTAAATTCAAAATCATGACATAAAAGGATGAAATTTGAGTATTATTGTAATTGTGGATATCCATAAATTCTCATATGAACTTTTCTTAAAAGAGCGTGAAAAAGAGCAAAGCATATTATTATCTGTTTTTTATCAATAAATTAGTTTTTACCTGTGTTCCTGCTTTAGGTTGTTGTTGTTGTTGTTGTTGTTGTTGTTGTGGTATGAATACAGAGAAGAGACTTCCCAGTTTTATTGCTTGAAAAAAATAAGTTGTCTCATATTTTAATTGATGCAAATAGAAATAATTGGTAAGGGATATTTGAAAATGTAAAAAAGTTGCCTAATGAACCAAAAGTGTCCCGAACCCCCCTTAAAGACGTCTGTTTTAAATATTCTTGTTTCTTTTGCTTCAGATTCTCCAGAAAGAGGCCGACACTCTGCACTCCGACCTGGAGGGGGTGCTACAGGCCTCCAAAGACCTGATTGGTCACCTGGAACCTTCAGCTGCGAGTCTGGTCCAATCAGAGAGCCGCTTGTTGTCACGTGGTGTCCAGCAGCTGAGCAGCAGCCTGAAGGTGAAGCTGCTTCAGCTGCAGGTGAGAAATTCATGAATGAACCAGGAAGTTTGAGGCTTTTACAAACACAAACTGGACTAAAAAACACAAACAGAATCAGAATCACATTTTTAACTTAAGGTTTGTTTTTTTTTAATCAACTGTTACAAGTTTCTGACCAAGTAGCTTCATGACCCAAACATTTATTTAACACGATCCTTTTCTTTAACTGAAACATAAATAAACAAACAAAAAACATTTCTGCAAGTTACAAATAAATCTGAATCACAAAATTTCAACTTATGATTTCAAAATTTTGCCTTTTCTCAAAATAATTTAGACTTTGTTTCATCAAAACTTCAACTTAACATTTTAAATATTTGACTTTTTATCCCAATTTCAAACTTTTTTCTCGAATTTAGACTTTTTTATTTTAAAAATTGGGTTTTTAGCTCAATATTTAGACTTGTTTTCTCAAAATTAGACTGTTTTTTTTAATAAATTTGAACTTTTATATTAGAATATTGACTTTTTCCTTAAATTTTGACTTTATATCTCAAAATTGTCTCTTTCAATTTTAACTTTGATTTTAAAATATCAACTTCTTGTGTCATTATATTGACTTAATATCTTAAAATATTGATGTATTATTATTTTTTTAAACATATTTTTTATTGACCTTTTTATTACAGTTACATAAACATGGACATTTAGCTAACAATACAAACATCCCCAAGTTTGGCTGAAATTAGAAAAAGATAAATATTATAAAATAAAGTAAAAACATAACAAAAAAAAACAAAAAAAAAAACCTAAATAATAATAATAATTAAAAAAAAAAAAAAAATAGATCCCTTTCATAGTTTATACATCCGTATACATATACATGCATGTGAATATATAAATATGCAAATGCATGCATACTCATAAATAAATGAAAAATATATTATTGATGTATGATGCCAAAATTTATACTTGTATCACATAATTTCGACTTTTTTGCCCAAATTTTGACTTTTTATCTCAGATTTTTTACTTTTTATATACATATGTAGTTTGAGCTTATCTTAAGATTTTAACCTTTCTTAGAATCTTGACTTACTTGTTAGAATTATTGACCTGATTTCTGCCAGAAATTCTCAACAAAGCAAAGTTATGTTTTTTTATTCCATGATAACGTCTCACTTCATGCTAAAGGTAAATGTGGCAAATATCAAGACTAAAAAATAAACTCTGACTAAAAATAAGACATAAACACCTGCTTGGATTTCAGTTTTTGCTGTGTACAGATTTATTTTCAGACCACAACATCTTTTCTCTTCTCCAACCTGCTTCCTAACTGCACTAATTGTCACACTGACCTATAAATTAACAACACATATGGTCCTGTGTGCGTGTGTGTGTGCGTGCGTGTGTGTGTGTGTGTGTTTGTAGGAGGAGCTCGACCGTCTGCAGCAGTTCTTCAGCGTCCTGTCGTCTCTGGAGTTGAACCTGGAGCTTTGGCAGCAGCGTCTGCAGGATGAAGCTCAGACGTTCGACCAGGTGAGAAACATGAATGAACTTTATCAATGAATCTAAACCTTTCTTTAATTCAGATTTTTATTAATAGAACAGTTTTGTCTTATCTTTGTGTTTTATTTAGTAAAGAAGGAGTTTTCAGCTTTTAACTTGGACAATATTAACGTTCCTCATGAATGACTCAAATCTTAAAAAGAGATTTTGTCATATTTTGGAGGAAATTAACCCCAAAAAAGTCTCATTCTTTGATCAATATGGCTGTTTGTACTGTGATGCATTGATGGTGTCATGTTTTTTTTAAATGTAGACAATCAATTCAACCTCAATTCAGCACTTCAGGTTCATCTGTTCTTCCTTTGAGTACAATTTGAGCTACGAAATAACATAAAACAAACTTTATTGTGAGATTCCTAGAGGTAAATTGAAATCTAAGATACATTTTGAGGATGACCCAGGACACTTATTTATGTTTCTTGTTTAAAAGCATCATAAAAATGTGTTCAAAGCCTTGGATTTTTTATTTCTTATTTTATATATACCCTTAAAAAATGAAACATGAGATAAAAAGTCAAAATTCTTAGATTAAAAAGTTAACTATGAGATTAAAATTTTTAGAATTTGAGAGATTATAGTCAGAATTATGTGATAGACATCAACATCTCGAGATAAAAAGTCCAAATTTTAAAATTAAAAATCAAAATTCTGAGATAAAAAGTCAGAATTTTAAAAGATTACAGGCAAAAGTCAACATTTTGAGATAAAAAGTCAAACTTTTGGAATAGAAACTCAAAATTCTGACACAAAAAGTCAAAAATTGAGACGAAAAGTCAAAATTACAAGATAAAAACATCAGAATCATGAGATAAGAAGTCAAAATTTTGAGATATAAAATCAATCTTTTGTGATAGAAACTAAAAATTCTCAGTCAAAAACTCAAAATTTGGGATGAAAAGTTAAAAAAATCTGAGATAAAAATTACAAATTTTGAGAAGAAACTTTCCAGGTTTATTGCTTGAAAGAATAAGTTATCTCACATTTAAATTAATTTGTCAAGAGGCAGCAGAATTTTTTACAGTGGAAAAAGAAACATTCGAACAATACGGAGATTAGAAATGAGGAATATCAGCTGGATTTAAAGAGTTGAATGTTTTCCAGTTTCCTTGACTCTAAGAATTTGAACAGAGACTTTAAAGAGGCAGAAGTTTAGAGTTGACCCAGCAGTGAGGTGTGTATTTCTGGCGCCTCACCTGTGATGTCACACACACACACACACACACACTGGTCCAGACTGTTGTGATCCGCTGATCTGAGGTGCCACCATCTGTTTGCAGTCTGGCCTCCTGGAGCTGAGCGGCCTGTCTGCTGACCTGGATGTTCTGAACGAGCTGAGTCGCAGCCTGACGCTGGGTGACGCTGCAGCACGCCGCCTGCAACGCCTCAACCGCCGCTGGGCCGACGCCTCCGCCTCAGCCGAGGAGGCCTGCAGGTCAGGGCTGGAAACAAAACAGCTTTAATATTTAACACATGCAGATTTTAAAGGTGTTAACTCTCTGCTTTTGTTTTTGTTTTTTTTTCTTGCACATGCTCAGTGAGCTGCAGACGGAGGCGCTGCGGCAGCAGAGCTTCGAGCACAAGTGCGAGTGCTGGATGAACTTCCTGCAGAGGATGGAGGACAGTCTGGCTGTCGACGTGGCCGGCTCCTACAGCGGCCTCAGGCAGCAGCTCTGCACACACAAGGTGACCACGAGTATTGACAAAGCAGCTGATAAACACACACACAGGTCAATAAAGACCAGGGGTGTGCACAGAGGGGGGGGGTTGTAGAAAAACAAGTGCTAAAGTTTCTTCTTTAGAGACAAAACCAATTCTGACAACACATTTATCTCCCTTTTAGCTGGTTAAAACATGATAACTGCCCTCACAGAAACCAGAACACATGCTTAGGTGTCCTTTAGGAGCCAAAGCATGTGCTAAAGTGTTTTCCTGGGAGCCAAAATATGCTGAATCCTGCTCTTAAGAGCCAAAAGGCATGCTAAAAAGCCATTTTTTGGAGCAAAAACATTCCTTACAGTGCCCTTGCTGGAGCTGAAACATGCTAAAGTATCCTCCTGGGAGCCAAAATATGCTCAAGTGTCCTCTCCAGGAACGAAAAGTGCTTAAGTGCTCATGTTGGAGCAAAGAAAATGTTAGAGGGCCCTCTCAGGAGCTGAGATGCATGCTCAAGTGCCATATTGGGAGCCAAAATATGATATTTCAGGGGCCAAATCCATGCTGAAGAGTGCTCTTGGGAGCCAAAATATGCTCAAGTGTCCTCTAAAGAATCAAAATCTGCTTAAGTGCCTTTATGAGAGTGAAAAAATATGCCTTACTGTGCTTTTTCTGGAGCTAGTATATGTTAAATTTTTCTCTCGGGAGCCAAAATTGTGCTTAAGTCCACAATTAGAGCCAGAATATGCTAAATCAGTATTTCAGGGGCCAAATTCATGCTTTAGTTCCCTTTTGAGAGCAAAATAATTGCCCTGAAGTTGTCTTTTGACCGATATGCGCATTCTGAAGTGCCCCAAGATGTGCTTAGATGTCCTCGTTGGAGCCAAAAAATGTACAAAGTGCCCTTTTGGATGCAAAAACAAGCCTCACAGTGACCTCTCTGGAGCCAATATATGCTAATGTTTCCTCTCAGAAGCAGAAACGCATGTCAAAGTGTTGTTTTGGGAGCCCAAATATGCAAAATTATTATCTCTGGAGCCCAAACCGTGCTTAAGTGCTCTTTTGGGGGGGGAAATGCCTTAAAATGTCCTTTTGGGAGCCAAAACATGTTAAAGTGCCCACTTAGAAGCCAAAATTTACTTAATCAATTTTTCAGGAGCCAAGTCCATGCTAGAGTGCCCTTTTGGGAGCCAAAACATGCCTCAAAGGGCTCTTTCAGAACTAAAATATGCTAAAGTGTGCTCTCAAGAAATGAAACGTGCTAAAGTGCCTTCTTGGGAGTGCGAAACATACGCTAAATCTTATCTCAGGAGCCAAAACGCCTGCTTAAGTGCTCTCTTGGGAGCCATAACATGCTATAGTGGACTCTGAAAAAACAAAGCATTTTCATTAGTGCCTGTTTGCACTGCAAAAACAGAAATCTAAGCAAGTCATTATGTCATATTTTTAGTAAAATGTGTCTTACTATTCTTGATTTGAGCCACATTTACTAGACAAGGTCATAAAAATGTCTCATTTCAAGTTTTTTAAAGACAAAAATGAGGTGTAAATTTCTTGTAACAAGTAAAAAAAAAATCTGCCAATGGAATAAGATAAAAGATCCTTGTTTTAAGACATCTTTCTAATTTCAAGAAACTTCCTGGGTGAATTCGTCTTATCCCATTGGCAGATTTTTTTGACTTGTTACAAGCAATTTACACCTCATTTTTGTCTTAAAACAACTTGGAATAAGACATTTTTATGACCTGGTCTGGTGAATGTGGCTCAAATTAAGAACAATAAGACATTTTTTACTACAAATAAGACACAATGACTTGCTTAGATTTTGGTTTTTGCAGTGTGGGACTTTAAATATGCCTGGTAGAGTGCCTTTCATAATACCAAACATGCAGCGAAGTGGCCTCTTGGGAGCCAAAACATGTAAAAATGCCAAAAAACACTCTCATCTGCTCCCTTGTCTGGTCAAAACATGATAAACTCTCCTCTTGGGAACCAAAATATTCTTAAGTGCTCTTTCAGGGGCCAAAATGCCTGTTGCATTTGCTTTTATTTTCTTTTGCCCTTCAAAATCTCTATGCTCTCCACTGGACTAAAGACTCAATCTTGATGAGTTGTTGTTTTTTTTCAGCGGTTTCAGGCTGAACTGTCCATCGGTCACCAGATCCTTCACTCCGTCATCACTGAAGCTCTTCACCTGCTGCAGAGAGGAGAAGTGGAGGACAGGTGAGGAGGTCGCACTCATTCCTCCTGCAGTCGCTTTAATATTTTAGAAATAACTAACATTTTTTACATTCTGCTCCCTCAGGAGTGACTTCATCCTGAAGCTGGCTCAGCTCAGGGAGCACTGGCAGGGCGCCGTGCAGCGAGCCGACCAGCGCCGCTCTCTGGTGGAGGGGCTGGTCAAGCACTGGCACCTTTACAGCCGCAGCCTGAAGAAGCTGCAGAAGTTCCTGGCAGAAACTCAGACGCTGCTTCCTCCTGCTGGACCGGCTCGCTGCAGCCTGCAACAGCTGCGACGCTCCCTCCAGGACCTCCAGGTGAGACGGAGAGACGGGCTGGGGGGATTTTTTTACTCTTAAATTTCTTAAAATAGAAATAGAAATGGTTTCCAAGAGCACAAAACAGAGGCCTGAGGGACAAACTGGACCAGTGGTGTCTGAACTTTTTTCAAATGGGACACTCGGTGATACTGTGAAAATGACTGACATGTTTATTAGCATTGAAAGTACATTATGAGTGCCTTTTTCTTTTGAGTGAATTCTGAAAAATAATCCATCCAAAGGTTGAGTCAGAGGTGCTTTAGTCACCACGTCAGACCCGAGATAAACCTGTGAAAAATTTGTCATGATTTTTTTAAAGCAGGATCACGACTTTATGGTGACTGTACCAAAGTTAAAAATATAAAAATGAAAAACTAGCTTTGTTTAGATTTCTTTCTTTTATTTTTGCCAATACTGATCAACTGATCAAAACCAGTTTTTTTATTCTCATTGCATTGTCAAACATTTTTATGTATAATTTTTTGTTGTTTCTTCACAATTTCATTGCTTGAATGAAGTCTAATATCCTCTTGTGTGTTTTTTAAACTCAACATTCATGAAGCACATTTTTGGATCATGTTACATCTTCTTGAGTTTCTGCAGTTTTTGCAGAGCTTTAGCTTTATATAAGTAGACCAGGGATGTCCAAACTAAGGCCAATCTTGGCAGATTTTTTTTTACTTGTTACAAGCAATTGATGCCTCATTTTTGTCTTTAAAAAACTTGAAATAAGACATTTTTATGACTTTGTCTAGTAAATGTGGCTCAAATCAAGAATAGTAAGACCAATTTGACTAAAAATAAGACATAATGACTTGCTTAGATTTCAGTTTTTGTTGTGTGAAAAAAAGTTTGGAAACATCTGATCTAAACTTTCTTCAGCTTTAACGACGACTGTTGATTATATTTGCATCCAAAGACGTGATGAAGAGAGAGTGATAGATTAGATTAGAAGTGATTGAGGATGAGAAACAGAGAGAAGCTGCTCCATAAAAGGCCTGGGTCAGGTTTTCTCTGAGCAGATAACACCTCTCTCTCTCTCTCTGTTTCTCTTCTCTCTCTCTCTCTCTCAGCACACGGAGCTGCTCTTCCAGAGGTACCAGTCCACTTTCATCCACACTCTGGAGGTGGGCCGTCAGCTCTTCTCCATGGGGGACGAGGAGACTCAGTCTCAGCTGCAGTCGGACCTGGGGACCCTTCAGGAGGAGTGGGAGAACCTGCACAGCCTTCTGGGTAGGAGGATGGACCTGACCGAGGCCATCATCAAGGTACGGACTCAGTTTACTCTGACTCAGCTGCTGCAGAGAGGCCTTCAGGGACGTCTGCTCTCTCAGATACTTCTCTTTTTACTGTTTCAGATTTTGTTTTCAGATTCTGCAAAGACACGAGTCCTGAAAATGTCTCTCAGAGTTTACAGACTTCAAACCTTCTTTAAGACAAACTTTAATGCTGTAGTTTATAGTTTATCTCTTCTGTACAGTCACTTAGAAACTTAGAACTAAATCTTTAGGCTGTGGATTAGAAAGCTATGACACAACTCCGTCTGTGCTTCGCCACGTTTAATAACCGTTCATCATCAGAGGAGCAAGGCACACTGAATTAACGTGACCCTTTACATCATTGTTAACACAATATTGCCCTTAGCAACCTTAAAGAGACAGTACAATATATCAGTGGTTCCCAACCTTTTCCAACTCAGGGCCCACTTAAAAGTCTCAAAAATGTTTCTGGCCCACCCCCGACCCCACAAGTATGGAGGATATAAAATGCCTTATGAGAATCTCATTTGTAACAACAACCCAAGATGTAATAACTAGTCAATAATGTAACAGATTCTAAACCCAGAACAAAATAACTTTTTGCCCAAAATGTAACAATGTGTCACAGTTTGAGTCAGTTTGACCTTTGATACATTCTGTTTGTTGCATTTCAGGCTCGGCACTTTCCTAACATATTTGGCAAGTTATTACATTTTGGGTGTTATGACATATTTTTTATTCCATATTGGGTCATTGTGAAGTTGAAGTTGAGTCATGTTACCTATTTGCCACTAAACTGGCTTCTTAGGGCAAGTTTTCTAATATATGAATATCTGAGCATTTTTAATTTCCTAACTAATTTTGTAAGTGATTTTAACATTTAAAACATTATTTCGTGTATTTGTATACATATTTATTTATTTGTGTGTTGTATCTTCATATAATTACACTTCACTAAAGTCACACTAATCTGGAAATAATGTGGCGGCCCACTTGGAAGACCTTCACGGCCCACCAGTGGGCCACGACCCACAGGTTGGGAATCACTGCAATATATGAAAGAGGGGTCAAAAGTCATTTTTCGTAGCAGAAGTCACTCCAGAGTATGAGTTGCACCATTTTAATGCATTGTGAAGAAAAAAAAACATAAAAGTTGCACTGGACTGTAAGTCGCATTTTTTGGGGGAAATCTATTTTACAAAATCCAAGACCGAGATCAGATGTTTCATCTTAAAAGGCAAGTTATAATAATACCACTAGAATAAAGAACCACAAGCTGAATAAGTGTACGATTTTATAACGTAATACATTCACAATTATTCACATATTTAATGTGTTTGTGTTCAGTCTTTCTCAGTCGTCGAACTGTTAATGTTTAAATTAATTACTGATGTAGCAGGTACTGGTCGGCTGTGGGTAATATGACAGTTAAGAACATGTGATATTATATATTTTAATATATATACAAGTCATACCTGAGTATAAGTCACAGGACCAGCCAACCTATGAAAAATGTGCAACTTATAATCTGGGAATTACAGTATATATTAACTTAACAAACAAATATTTTATTGTCACTATATTGCTGTATTTATTTACATTATTAATACTGTCAGGGTCTTTTTTTAACATTTTATGATTACCTTCAACAATAAGTGCATATAAACTAATATGTGTGAACAGATACAATGTAGTATAGTAGAACAGAAAAAAAAATCAATACAGTGTTTATGCAGTTCATATGAATTCCTGAAAGTTTCCCAGATTTTTTTCAACCCCATTCAAAAAAAAAATTGAAAAAAAAAATTCTCAACCCATGCACCCTGTGTGTGTATTTTCGAAATCAGTTTTTTTTTTCTAAATGTAAGCAACACAACCTTCAATTATTCTTTTATACAGACGTTATTTGTCATTAGATAATCTTAAAAACTATAAATTTATCATACTTCCTGCCAGTTTGAGACTTTAAAAGTTAAAGTCATTACAGAAAACTCTAGTAAGGTTAAATAAACTGAAAAGATGAGCTGCTAACAAAGCAGAAGTTTCACCCTTTGAACAGATACTCTCTCATATTTCATGAGTTGGCGTTTGCTTTGTTGGAGATCCAGTTTCCTCTTCCACCAAAGGCTCAGATTCCAGTGGAGGCAACAAATCAATACATCAGCAACATGATGTGATGATGCTCGAGCAGAAAAGCTGCACTTTGTTTCCTCCTGAGACTCTTACATCAGCTCATCTGGATCATTTCTACTTCCTAACAGAGATTTCTGATCTGAAACTCTGATGTTAGACTTTATTTTCTGTGGTGACCTGTTTTTCCGTCTGTCTGCTCTGACGGCCGCTCACAGTTTCTGTTTCCTCAAAGCTGCCAAGTTAATCCAATCTGCTCTGATTGATGACACACGACGTGTTAAAGGAGACAAAGAGAAGAGGAGCAGAGACTTTATTCTGTTTTAACAACACGTTAATCAGTGAGTGTAAAACTGTCCTGGTGTGTTTCAGAACTGGGAGCGCTGCGAGGCCGGACTGGCCGACAGCATGATGCAGCTGAAGGACGTGAAGACCAGACTCAACCAGTCGATGCCAGAGTTCGACGACGAGCTGGAGAAGTTCAACAAGGTGCGTCAAATCAAAACATCACGAGTTTGTCAGAGTGACACGCGTTTAATCTGAGCTGAGGGTTTAATCTCATTGGCTCAGAGGCATCAGAGGACGACGCTCCAGGAAAATCATTCATGTCTGAAAAAAAACAGATGTTTTCTCTGAACACTCTGGAGAAAATTTTACTGATGATGAAACAAACTGAAGTTATTGGATTCCTCTTTGAAATCCACAGATGCAAACAAAAAAAGAAAAGAGTTCTGTCCCACCGGGGGCGCTAACATCAACACAATCATCTGTATTTATAGTAACTCAGACTTTTTATCTCCAAATTTCAACTTATTATCTCCAAATTTTGACTTTTTATCTCCAAGTTTCAATTTATCTCCAAATTTTGACTTAACTCCAAATTTCAACTTATTTCAACTTATTATCTCAAAGTTTCAACTTATTATCTCGAAATATTGACTTTTTATCTCCAAATTTCAACTTATTTCAACTTTTTATCTCCAAATTTCAACTTATTATCTCGAAATTTCAACTTATTATCTCCAAATTTTGACTTATTATCTCTAAATTTCAACTTATTATCTCCAAATTTTGACTTATCTCCAAATTTCAACTTATTTCAACTTTTTATCTCCAAATTTCAACTTATCATCTCTAAATTTCAACTTATCTCCAAATTCCAACTTATTATCTCCAAATCTTGACATTTTATCTCCAAATTTCAACTTATTATCTCAGAATTTCAACTTATTAACTCCAAATTTTGACTTATCTCCAAATTTCAACTTATTATCTCCACATTGTGACTTTTTATCCTCAAATTTCAACTTATTATCTGCAAATTTTTTACTTTTTATCTCCAAATTTCAACTTATTATCTCCAAATTTCACTTTATTATCTCCAAATTTCAACCTATTATCTCAAAATTTTGACTTCTTATCCCAAAGTTTTAACCTTTTTGTCTCTAAATTTCAACTTTATTAACCTAAAATTTCAACTTATTATCCCAAAATTTCAACTTTTTGTCCCATAATATCCTTTTATGAAATTTCAACTTTGTTGACTCAAAATTTTGACTTTCCATCCCAAAATTTCAACCTAATTAACTTAAAAATTTCAGCATATTTAACCCTGTGGTGCATAGTGGTCACTACAGTGGACACCTATTTAATAGTGATTTACTCCTAAATTCATATTAGCCTGTGTCAGGCTATTTTTTATTCTTCTGAGAGCCTGTAAAATGTTTTCAAATGTTTTTTCCAAATATATTTATATTTTTTAAAAAGTTATAGACAAACATTTGAGGGTGAAAAGGTTATAAACTAGAAATTATTTAGTGTTAAAATGGATGAAAGACTTAAAATGTTTCTCAAAGCATTAAAAAAAGATTATTCATGAAATTACCAACAAAAAAAGTCATATTTACATTAAGTTCACACTGTTTTATGTTGAATGCTCAGTTACAAATATTTGAAAAAAAAAAAAAAACAGAAAACTTTTTTTCATGCCTAAAGACAAATAAAAACACTCAAGGGAAAAATTCTGCCGCTGACTTTCATAATTCATGCATCAGAGGGTTAAAAGAGAAGAAACAGACACGTGAACCTTTTGTTTATCTTGTTCCTGTAAATAAGTCAGACTCAGCTGTAGCTCCAGGATCCAAACCTTCGACCTCAGGCTGTTTGACTTTTAGAGGAAACAATCACTTAAAGTTTCAAAGAGCAGAGTTAGGAACAGGTTTGACCCAACTCATCCTCTCTCTGACCCAACGCTGCTTTTATCCTCATCCCCTCCCCCAGGGCCTCTCCCCTCCCCTCCCCCGGCCTCCCCCCGGGCTGCAGCCTCTGGCCCTTAATCCTCTGACTGGGCGGAGAAAGAGAGACAAGAGTGACAGAGAGAAAGAGAAAGGGGCTGGACAGAAGCAGACAGAGACATTAGAGAGTAGCAGGGAGAGAGTGAGCGCGCTCAGTAGAAGCTTCCTGACGGTTGTTTGAGCTGGTTCTGCCGACACACAATACCATACGTCCTCTTGCTCCTCAGAGACCTCCTGACCCGGCTCTCGGACTGCCTCGACTCGTGGTACTTCTGCCTAGACAGGGTCATGTAGTAGCGACTGCTACAGGACGACGACGTCCTCGTCCACCTCGTGGACGTGACAGTCACCCTCCTTGAGACGAAGTTCCAATCACACATACACACACCCCCCCACATTCAACTGTGACTCCACTTCATAACAAAAACTGACCTCAGGGTCATTTTACCTGCAGAAAGAAGAAGATCCAGCTGTTTAATCTGCTGCTTTCTGTCCACTTTTTACTCCACTGATCCATAACATTTACTTCATTTGTTGTTAAAGTGAAGCTTTTATTGATCATTTATTGGAAAAACATCAACTTAACATCTCAATTCTAAAAGTTTTGTTGCTGTGTGCTGCATTTGTTTCGAGTGCAGTAAAAAACGACAAATTAATTCATCTGTTATTGAATATCTTTGTGAAAACAGTTAACTCTCCTGTTGTTTTTGGATCAATTTTACCCGATTTCAAAACTTATTATGTTATAACTTTAGTTTTCTTTCATAGAATTAATTGAAGATGACATGGACGGTTCCATTCAATGCTATTTACATGTAAATAGATGTTGAACAATATCCTGCAATCACTTTGACAAATGCCTGTCTGTGATATTACATCAATTTATGCACCTCTGAAAACAACCTTAGTGCAAAAAAAAATCAGAAATTTAGCTTTTTTCTACTCAAAGAAGAGGTATACTTTAATGTTAATAAGGTCCATCATACCATATAGCACAAAAGTAATTACTAAATATAGGTGAGTATGTTGGAAAAATCTTCAAAATTCAAAAATTGGAGGAAATTTTTAACATTTCACTGAGTAAATTTCAGTCCTAAAACTCATTAAATCATCTTTGTATAACGTTATTTACTCCCTGCAAAGTGTTTTTGCTGCACCTCATTGAATCTGCAGCGCCAAATTCAACACAACAGTCGTGTTTTTGTAGCTTCTCCCTCCAATTGTGTGGGAATATCTGAGCAATCTTGTTATTTTTAACACATTTTTTTAACTTGACGTGGATTTTTACTTGAGATTCTGTAACTTTTTGAAAAAGTTTTGCTGCACATCAGGGATCACTGGTGCAGAGATAAGTATTTTAAAGCAGCTATTGCATCACTATTATATCCTAATAGTTCATGAAAAGTTTAAAGCGAGAGTCCAGAACTCACTTCATTACCTCGACTTGGAAACATTTGAAAAGTTTGACAGAAGTTCAGCTTCAAGGAGGCAAACGTTGAAGATTTTTAGAAGAAATGAGACACAGTCCTGCTCAATTCAAATGTTTTGCTTCAAGCATGTGATGACAATAACTCAATGTGATCACTTAAAATTAACATTTATTTATAATACCTGTTTAAGACAAAGTGTGTGACAGTAAATTATGCAGGAACAAGAAAAACTGCAGACCCAATAAGTAACAAAACTGTTGAACTAAAAACACGGTGAACGAGAGATGTTACGCTCCAGAAACTGTCCAAAATCACTGACATGACTTCAACCTTCACCGATGAAGACTTAACTAAAGTTTTTATGCATTAACTGAAGTTATCATCAGTGTTCCTGTGGACAAACTGACACAAACCAGGTCTAATACACAAACTGACGACAATAAGTGAAAGTCAGCATGGTCACCTCCACTGCCCCTCCCCCAGAAACTCATTTAAACACAAAAGCTTCTTCCTGAACCTTCAGCTCATTACAACACTTCTCTCCTGTCACCATCTGTTACCCCACAACACCCCCCGACCCCCCCACTGGACCTGCTGGCTTCTGTCGTGGTCCTAAAAGATTTACTGACTCAGTTCATCCTGAAGTGTTTGAACTTTGACTAAATGTAGAAACTGTGAAGTTCTTTGGTAAACACAGAAACATGAACAAACAGAGCAGCGTCAACACAAGTCAGGCGACTTTCTGCTTCAAAACATTTAACTTAATTGTGCAAATTGAATTTCTGCGCTGAGTTCTGCATCTCTACTCATCTTTCTGGAGCCGTTAGAGGAAGTTAAGTCGTCTCATCTGACCTGATGGTACAAATCACAAACTCATACACACATATCAGTGCATCATTTGTGTTTATCTACAATGCTGCCATGTGGATTTACCCACTTTGATTCAGTCCAGTTATGGTCCTTTTCCACTCTACAATTCCAGCTCTACTCTACTTATCTCTACTGGGTTTGGTTATCTTTTCCTCTAGCCCGACTACAGACTCACGGTGGGCGTGGATCTTATAACACAGCTGCGCTAAAGTGCTGTGCAGAAGTGCGTGCATGTTCATCTATAACGCCACACAAACATCATTTTGTACTAACATATGTGCCACCGTGGTCTTTAAAGGAAAAAACAAAGCTTTCAAAAGATTTCATTAAAGTAATACAGCGGCTCAATGTGGGTCGTCATGACAACGGAGGTAAACAACAGCCTGGTGCTGCTGCACGCGGAGGAAAACGAAGGAGCTGCTTCCTGACATCAACTCTTCCCTGGATCCAGTGAGATCACTTTAATTTTTGATTTTTGGGCCTGGTATAGCAGAGATTTGTTGTTGATCAATCATTCTTCTTTGAACTGGTTTTCCTTTTNACAGATCGCTCCTGCACCGACCAACTTTGATTTAATTTAAAAGACTCTTTAAAGCCAACTATCTTTGCTGTTAACTTCTTTTTGGTTTAAAAAGGACTTTTAACTTCTTTAGGAATCATGAAGGAGCATTTTAGGGCTGTATTTTGTCTTCATTCAGTCTGGTTCTGTGCCGTCAGGTTTAAATGTCATTAAAAACCCGTCGCTGACTTATTCCTTTGCCTCTTGTAAGTGATTTGTTCAGAGTCAGAAGCTGCAGAGACGACATTCTCTGACCAATGAGTGACCGGCAGTCCGTCCACGTCACCTTTTAGTATCAGCTTTACCTGCTAAGAACCAGGGTAGAGCAGGTACTAAAAACTGGCGCCCGTGGAAACGCAACACAAACCGAGTAGAGCCGAGTAGAGTAGGGCCAAGGCGAGTCAGTGGAAAAGGGCCAATAGTATCCATCAAAGCCTCTACCCTCTTCTCTGTGATCACCTCTGAAAAAGACATTTTAACACTTTGTGTGGAAGTGTGAAGGTCAGCAGGGGTTGAACCACTCTCACACAAACAGCAACGACTCTGACGACTTTTGTTTCCACATGACTGCAACATCATCGGGGCTGTAGAAAGAAGCTGTTATCACAATGTTAAAACATTAGTTTGGAGCTTATCTTTTAAAGCAAGACGCACTTATTATTCTTAAAAATGGGAACTTCTACTATCATAAAACTACCATTGCTGGTATTCAATTAGTGTAATATGTATTGAGCATTGTGCATTTAAAATAGCACTTTCTGCAATATAATTACACACACACTTTAATGCCTCAGAACTTTAATCAGCCCTTTAATTTGTAATTCTGGCATTTAACCCCAGTGAAACACATACAGTCCCCTGACTCTTGGCCTGTATGTTTCATAATCCATTTTACTTTTCAGTGTTCTTGCTCTTCTTTTTTATTTCCCGTCAAATTGTGTTTTTAAGGACATTTTTATCTCTTTGTAATTGCTCCTCCTGCTTGGTTATAATCTTACATATTTACATGTACAGTGTATCACAAAAGTGAGTACGCCCCTCACATTTCTGCAGATATTTAAGAATATCTTTTCATGGGACAACACTGACAAAATGACACTTTGACACAATGAAAAGTAGTCTGTGTGCAGCTTATATAACAGGATCCCAGTACCAGCATTCAGACTCATAGTATTGAACCATGTGAAACCAAAGCAGTTTGAACATTTCATGGAAAAGAACAAAAAAAAAAATCTTCACTTTTATTCTGATACTTCCTTTTTTTCTGTGTGTGTCAGGTGTCTCTGCGTAAACAGGAGATCGCCGATCGTCTGAACGCGTGGATCATCTTCAACGAGAAGAACAAGGAGCTGTGTGAATGGCTGACGCAGATGGAGAACAAGGTGGCGCACAACTCCGACCTCAACATCGAGGAGATGGTGGAGAAGCTGAAGAAGGTAGGAGGAGATTTGAAATTTAGAGTAAAAGTTCTGTGTTTGTTTTAATCCCGAGAAATAGTTTGGTTTTCCATCGTCAAGGAGCCAAGATGGAGCCACATCATTGGGTCACTGCAGACTGTAACCAACTTTTACTGTAAAAACTGAAATCTAAGCAAATCATTCTATCTTATTTGTAGTAAAAATTATCTTATTGTGCTTGATTTGAGCCACATTCACCAGACCGGTTCATAAAAATGTCTCATTGCAGTTATTAAAGTACAAAAATGAGGTGGAAATTGCTTGTAACAAGTCAAAAAAATCTGGGATATGGATAAGAAATATTCACTCGTACGGTTTCCCGAATTAAGAAAGATGTCTTGATACAATAAACTTTTTATTTTCCCATTGGCAGATTTTTTTGACTCGTTACAAGCAATTGATGCCTCATTTTTGTCTTTAAATAACTTGAAATTAGACATTTTTCTAGACTTATCAGCTGAATGTAGCGCATATCAAGAGTAATGAGACATTTTTTACCAAAATTAAGACATAATGACTTGCTTAGATTTCAGATTTTTGCAGTGTGGTGGCTTTTTAGTTGTAAATAATGGGGATGTGTTACTGTTAAGGTGAGTTATTCTGTGCCTGAGAGTTAAAAGGTGCAAGTGAATACACCAGAGTTGCTGTGTTTGTGCAGTGTCATTGAGCCGCCCCTCTCTCTCTGAGCGGACGTGTCGTCTGGGTGTCGGTCTAACAGCCTGAGCTTTTCAAAAAGCCGTGAATTCCCTCCCGATTGTTAAAGAGACGACAGCTGTTGGAGCCCCAGCAGGGCCACGCGGGTTTGTTTTGTGTGGCGCTCTCTGCCTCTTTCATTTGTCACGGTGTGAGCCGGGCGGCGAGGGGGGGGGGGGCAGTAAAGACGATAGCTGCTATAGAAACCCAAACTTATTGCCTCAGCAGAGGGGATTAGACCTATTCAGGAGCTGGAGGTTTAAATTTAGTGCCTTGCTCCAACACAGAGTCTTGGCAGGAGTTGTGCTGCTTTCTGGCCAACTTCCAAAGTCAAAGGTTGTCACGGTTTCGTGCCAAGAGGTGAACGTTAAGACATTAAAAGCTTTTGTTTTGGACGTTAACTCTAAGTTCTGGTTTTGCCAACCTTGTCCCTGACGCCACAACCTTAACCCTAAACCCTGCACCGAATCCTGGAGAGGGTCAAAATATGAAACAGGGAAACAAGGTATACACTGCAAAAACGGAAATCTAAGCAAGTCATTATGTCTTATTTTTTAGTCAAATTTGTCTTACTATTCTTGATTTGAGCCACATTTACTAGACAAGGTCATAAAAATGTCTCATTTTAAGTTTTTTAAAGACAAAAATGAGGCATCAATTGCTTGTAACAAGTAAAAAAAAATCTGCCAATGGGATAAGATAAAAGATTCTTGTTTTAAGACATCTTTCTAATTTCAAGAAACTTCCCGGGCGAATTCGTCTTATCCCATTGGCAGATTTTTTTGACTTGTTACAAGCAATTTACACCTCATTTTTGTCTTAAAAAAACTTGAAATAAGACATTTTTATGACCTGGTCTGGTGAATGTGGCTCAAATTAAGAACAACAAGACAATTTTACTACAAATAAGACAGAATGACTTGCTTGGATTTCCGTTTTTGCAGTGTAGGACACTTTCAGTTTCATCCCGTCCAAGAAACATAAAAAAGACAGTTACATAAAACAGGGGGAGGACAGGAGTGGGAGAACTGTGGGTCAGCCAGCATATACAGTTTCATTAGATGAGAAAAAGAGTACAAGAGGGAGGAAGAGGGAAAAAAGGCAAATACCAAATTAGACTCCTGTAGGGGGGGACAAAGTGTGAGATTAGGAGAAAACACCTCAGCACATAAGCGACATAATAAACCAAAAAATCAATTAGGAGTTATTCAAGTCAATATGTCAACTCACACTGCATCCCGGCAAGACACAAGTGATAAGCAGCAATCCTATTTCTGCTGGACGACGCCTCTGTGATGCATAAATTCAGTGTAGGGAAGACGGAGCAGAACAGGAAGTGGTGCCTGGAAACCAACGATAAAGAGGCTGTGGCTTTCAAAATAAAACGTGTCAAAACTAGATTGTTTTTAAATCTGTGGATATTCTCAGTCATCTAGGTAATGATAAGTCTCAAAGCAAGCCAAAGTAAGCACGTCAACTGGACCAACTTCATATAGATTGTGTTTACCAGATGAAACAGATCACTTTTTCATTGAGGCTTCAGAAAGCCACGTTTAATAAAAGATTGGAACCTTAGTTAGAAATGACAATTCACCTGTTCTATGACTATGATATGGACCTGTGACGTCATATTGTTGAACAGACACGATCTGTATTTCTGTTGTGACTATTATTATTTTCTTAAATTACCATCATGTATATGGAGATATGCAACACGTACAAATACAGCTGAAAAATGGAAACGAAAAGTCATAATAAATAAAAGCTAAGTAAAAAAAAACAAAAACTGGATAGTGTTTAGCTTGACTACGGCGTTAAACGGACATAATGAGCTGAGAATTCAACTAGTTTAAGATTTTCCAGCCCAGCATGAATGAAGGGAGCGTATGGAGTGGGGAGCACGGGAACTCCTTGATCTCTGTGGCTTGGCGCACGTAACATGCAGCCAGTGCCGCAGTCAGACGGCTGCAGTGCATTTCCCCTGATACAACAAAACTCAAAGACTTGCACACGTGGGAGGGGGAAGGGTGTCAGGAAGGGAAGGTTGTAACGTTCAAACTCTTCAATTTGCACACGTTAACACGCTTTAAGGGGATTCTTTTTAGATTTGAAATAAAACAAGCAACCCTGTGATTCTTCATTGAACTAAAAAGGTAAGTATCTAGGTTTAAATGAAATTAGAAGTGTTTAAGTGAATGGAAAACCCATTAGAATGCGAACAGAAACTGGAATTTTAATTATAACACAAAGTTATCGAATGAAACTAAACGAAAAGCCCCTCAAAATTCACAAGACACAAACCCCAAATGAAATATGACACAAAATTACGTCACCCGATCGTCCCAAGCAGTCTTTAAACAGTTTTTGAGTCCTTTCAGCGTCCTTCACCCGCGCTCCTTTTGTCCATGGAAACAAAAAAAAAAAAACGTACTCCAGAAAACGGAAATTGAAACGAAATAATCCAAAAGTCCGAAATGGCCGAAAAGTCCATCCAAAATAAAAATGATCAAAAAAGCCCAAAAGAAAGTAATCCCATTGAGGAAATAATCCAAACTTAGGAAATATTCAGTTCAGTGAATCGGCTCCAGCGACGCAGTTTAGTTGGACACATTTATGACATTTCCTACCTTTTAGTTGACCATACCCCTCTTTCAAACCCTTTTTACATTGGAAAAGAACTATTTTGATTCTTTAAAAACACAGTTCATCACATTTCTTTCTTTAGTTTTGAGCACCTGTGTTTCTTCATATTTTCATTATTTCTTTTTCACACTCGCTCACTTTAATGTGCCACCGTCACAAGGTGTCGTAGCACAGACACTAAGGGGTGCGCACAACCTCACACGGGCGCGTTGCATCAATGAAAATGACCTTTATGTCATTCTCTTTTAGGACTGCATGGAAGAGATCAACTTGTTCAGTGAGAATAAAACACACCTGAAGCAGCTGGGAGAACAACTCATCACCGCCAGCAACAAAACGAAAGAGACGGAGATCAACGACAAACTGAAGGACATCAACGACCGCTGGCAGCATCTGTTCGACCACATAGAGGCCAGGTAAGACGCGAGGAGAAACGAAGGAAGAAAAAAAGATTTATCAAGCTTTGAAAGTTGGTGCTGCCGATCCATATAGGTCTAGCTTTTAGTTTGTTTTAATCCCGAGAAATAGTTTGGTTTTCCAGATGGAGCCACATCATTGGGTCCCTGCAGACTGTAACCAACTTTTACAGTAAAAACTGAAATCTAAGCAAGTCATTGTCTTATTTGTAGTAAAAATTGTCTTGTTTTGCTTGATTTGAGCCATATTCACCAGACCAGGTCATAAAAATGTCTCATTTCAAGTTATTAAAGGACAAAAATGAGGTCTGAATGCTTGTAACAAGTCAAAAAAATCTGGGATAAGGATAAGAAAAATTCACTCGTACAGATGTTTTAATACAAGAAACTTTTTCTTTTCCCATTGGCAGATTTTTCAGACTTCTTACAAGCAATTCAGACCTCATTTTTGTCTTTAAATAACTTGAAATTAGACATTTTTCTCGACTTATCAGCTGAATGTAGCTCATATCAAGAATAATGAGACATTTTTTACCAAAAATAGACATAATGACTTGCTTAGATTTCAGATTTTTGCAGCGTGATGGCTTTTTAGTTTTAAATAATGGGGATGTGTTACTGTTAAGATGAGTTATTCTGTGCTCGAGAGTTACAAGGTGCAAGTGAATGCACTAGTGTTGCCAAATTGGGCGAGTTTACATTTTTGAATACGTTAGGTTGAAAACCTAACCAACATTTGGCAGGTTTTTAGAAAATGCTCCGGAGAAATGACCAACAAAATAGTGTGGCAAAAAAACTTTCACGTGTCAACAAGCTGTTGTTGTCTTGTGCTCATTTATTAGTTCATTTTTTATGAAGTGGAGAGACTTGGCATTAGGGCTGAACAGTTTTAGAAAAAGATCTAATTGCGATTTTTCTGGCAGATACAGCGATTTCAATTCGATTCACGATTTTCGCTAAATCAAACTTTAGTGAAATTTTCACAATTTACAGTTAAATTTAAAAACTTGATGGAAAATTACATCAAACCATTGAAACATCAAAAGCTACTACTCTTATACGAAGATGAAAAGAAAAACTAAAGGTAAGAATTGTTTCAAACTTTGAGAGAGGTCAATATTTTGGTATGAAAAGTGGAAATTTTGAGAAATAAAGACAAAATTCTGAGACAAAAAGTCAATAACTTCTTAAGTTTAAGAAATCAATTTAGCATTATGTGAAAAAAGTCCAAACTTTCTCATTTAAGGTCAAAGTTTTAAGATAAAAAAGTCTGAGATAAAAAGTCTATGTCTTGAAACAAAGGCAGTGTTTGAGATAAAAAAGTGAAAATTTTGATATAAAAAGTCAAAATTATATGAAATAAATACAAAATTATGGAATACAGTTTTTAAAAAATGAAAAGAAGATTTTTAGATGAATAGTCTAATTTTGACTTTTATCAAATCCCCAAGTCTAACACCTATTCTTGTTATTTCTAAACCGGACTACTTAAATTCTGCTGAACTGGAGAACAAAAAGAAATTTTTGACTCTTAACTTTTAAAAATAATGTTGTGCAAAATATTCCTAATTGTGTCAAGTTAAATAAAATAAAATACAAAACAATTAAGAACAAAATTCAACAATCTCAAGGAAAAAAGGATTTTTCCCAACAGTCTCACACTCAAAGACAGGTGTGTGTGAAACAGCTGAGAACAGATCCTGGGTCAGTCAGGAGCAGGAGAAAATCAAAGCTTTATCGATCACATGATCATAAATCGTTCAGCCCTACTTGGCAACACCAATCAGTGATAGTTATTGGTTAATCAAATATCACTGTGACATGGTATTGGTCACTTGATACTGGATCGTCCCTTTACCAGAAGAAAAATGTATAATATTTTATACTATGTATGGGAAGATGGTGCTATGGATGCATGAAGCAAAGTTTGAACTTTTTGCGTCATCAGGGAGAGATCAGAGCAGGATGGTCTGAGTCTGTTTTACTCGTCCCGTCAGTCCAGTCTCAGTCAGTCAGATGACGATCACGTCTCTTTTTATAACTGAAGCTTGCATGACTCTGTTGATCAATAACTGTAAGAACAACCTTCTGGAGGAGATAACAGCAGCTGTATGATTAAGCTGTTTTTCTTTCTAACTGAGAGTAAAAACCTTTCTAAATTCGAGGTGAAACTGCCGCTACCACAGCGTGAGGGGTCAGACTGAACAGATGAGTCTCTTTAAGGTTTTACTTATGGATAAATTGTGTTGAATTAGCTTCCTGAGTTTGTTTTTTATCTTCCCATTATCTTTCTGCTCCACTTCAGCTCTGTCTCTGTGTGTGTTGCTGGTTTCCACTCCCAGAATAGGAAGTGCACAGCTGTTGTTGTACCCCCGGCTGCAGATTAAAGAGGAAAATCTCAGAGGATAGAGTGATAGTATTATTAATCCATAAATGCAAATCTCATTGGTCGTTGTATCCTGCGAGCTGCTGACCTGTTCATGCTCCAGCTTAATGTCTCTTTACTGCTGATCTTCACCGTGCAATGTGACCCATAAGGTTCAAACAGAATGTGAACACTGACGATATCTGGATTAATCCTTTGGGTTGTAAATATTCAGCGATGTGGAATCGGTCATGTCCTGAAATCAAAGTGAAAGTAAGAAAAGAGAGAGAGAAGTTTCAGCCTTTAGTGCACAGGTTTACGCTTCCTAACGGCTGAAACGTTTGAGAAGAAGAAGTGAAATCATATTTGTCATGTTGAAATGCTGAGCAGTCGTCTTTAAACATGTTAATATTCGACTTTATTACTACAAATATTATTGTTCGACTTATTTTTTTTGCCAGTTTTTTTTTGGGACTGCTGCTCCTCAAACAAAGTTGCATGGATTCTGACCATTCCACAAGTAAATTGTTATGAGTGTTGAGGAATGGTGTTCTTGTGTAAAATTTATCCCTACCTTTTGTATTTTTAAAAAATATTTTGAATTTTCCCCCCTAAAAAATTGGCCCATTGAAATGAATGGAGAATGAATGAACAGAACCAAAGGCTGTCCCAAGCTGCTATAAGAATAGGCTTTAGCTAAAGGCTGTCCCGAGCTATGTGGCTCAGCATTTCAGCATTAAACAGTTAAAATGCGTTGCTCAGCATTTCAAAATTTAGCATTTGCCGACTGGAAATGCGACCTCCTTCTCAAGTTAAATGTGTCATTTTTTGCAGCAGGAAGGAGGTTTATTAAGCAGCTCCTGTTTGGATAATGAACATATTTTATCTCTGATAGAGAAGAGAATAACAAGCATGACTCATCGTTAAAAGGTCACAGATTTTTAACCTTCTATACGTCTGTTTCAGTCGATCATAAACACAACGATGGCTTTCCTTTTTAGCAAACTCTGTTATATAAGTCTCTGTAAGATTTGCTTTTTCTTTTAATCATTTTTCTGAGAAACTAACTCGGGCACACTCACAGAAATATTGATTAGTTTGCTTCGACAGACTTTTAGTGTCTTTTTCCAACAAGTTTGTTTTCCACTTTCAGACTAAAGAGTATCATTAATTATCCACAATTACTGTCAATACTCAAGGAAACGTTAGGACAGCGAATTAAAACTGACGACTGCACTGTGCATTTGTTAATTGGGTCAATGACAAATAGAGGGTCTAAAAAACTTATTTTTAAAAAGTTCTTTGAAAATGGATAAAAACATATTTCTGAGTGAAGAATTATGTTTTCTAACAGATTTCAGTAGTTGACCAACATTTCAAAGTTTTTAGGTTCATTATTTTGTAGTATTTTTAATTTGAGCACCCAAAAATGTCAGGTGGAGCAACCAAATATATGAAAATATATTTATATGTTCCTGTTATTTTTTCTGTGTGAAATTATTGGCAAGTATCTCTCAAGTGTCTGTAGTGACTCATACATTTTCATTTTGTGTGTTTTATTTCTTTTATTTGTGAATAAGATAAATAATTTGATGTTAAAATAACATTTCACATTATTACATTGGTTGTACCACCTGACATGGAAATTGTTCCAGTCACCAATGAAGTGAAAAAACCTTTTTTATCAGTATTTCNAAGAATGTTTTATTTAAAAAGGTTAAAGCATAAAATAATGCCGCTGTATTTTTAATTTCCATTTACAATAAGTGACATTCAATTTTTAGAGTTTAATTACTGTGGATACTTGTCAGGACGGTTGCACCACCTGACATTTTGGGGGTTTGAGGAACCAAAACACAAAAAAACATGTTATATTTTAATAGTTTAAAGATGTGTTCAAATAACACAGGTTTCATAGAATAAAGAAATATATGTGATGAAATACTCAATTCATGATGGAAGGAAATATTACACTCGGACACAAAAAAGGGACGTCACGTCATTGACCCAATTATGTGCTTACCAGCAGTAAAACGACAATATGAAGTCTGTAAACCCACACGCAAAACTTGAATTAACTCTCCTGACAACGCCCATTGAGTTACAAAAATTCCTGTCACAACTTTTCATCTCTAATGTGTCTTGTACACATGAGCCCAATTTGGAGTTGATCCGGTAGAAAAATAAAGGACAAATTTGTTCGAATACGCAGCATGTGGATCAAAACATTCAGAGTTTAATGTCAAATTTCCAAACTTGCACCTCTCCTGAGAATTCATCGGCATATTTGACGACAGACAGTTAAAAGTTGATGTTTATGTCATTTTCAAAAGCACATTCAAATGTGAAAAAAAAAACATTTAGCTACTTGAAACAGGCAGCTATTTATGGAAATAATCTGCCACAGCCAGCCGTTAAATGGGATACCCCAATTAAAAGGAACCCGACTGTTGTTGGGTATTTTACGGTAAGAAGAAAATGCTAAAACAAACTTCCTGAAGCAAAAAAAAACAAACTAAAAGGTCTATTTCAACTATTTTTGCAATCTTATTTTATCAAATGATTGTCTTGGGACAAGAAAAATATCACTTTTTTAGCTAAAAGTGACTTGTTATTGGACTGGTATGATTTAAATGTTTTAGCTTTTGCAAAGAAAGTTCACTTGTGCCAGAAATATCACGTTTTTGTAATACTATTGCGTATTAAATGTGATTCAGGAGTTATTTTTTGTTTTTATAGTGTCTCTTCTGCATCAGATTCTGTTTTCACTGCAAAAACTGAAATCTAAGCAAGTCATTCTGTCTTATTTGTAGTAAAAATTGTCTTATTGTTCTTAATTTGAGCCACATTCACCAGACCAGGTCATAAAAATGTCTTATTTCAAGTTTTTTTAAGACAAAAATGAGGTGTAAATTGCTTGGAAAAAGTAAAAAAATCTGCCAATGGGATAAGACGAATTCACCCGGGAAGTTTCTTGAAATTAGAAAGATGTCTTAAAACAAGAATCTTTTATCTTATCCCATTGGCAGATTTTTTTTACTTGTTACAAGCAATTGATGTCTCATTTTTGTCTTTAAAAAACTTGAAATGAGACATTTTTATGACCTTGTCTAGTAAATGTGGCTCAAATCAAGAATAGTAAGACACATTTGACTAAAAATAAGACATAATGACTTGCTTAGATTTCAGTTTTTGCAGTGTTCAACTTTATACCATGTCTTAGTTTTAGATCAAGCATCTAAATTGTGATGCTGAGGCTTTTATTTTGAAGAGACTTGTGGTTAGAGAAGCAATACAGCTTGTTTACCTTAGCAATGAAAAACAAATGATCACTTTAAAAACAAGGTTACTTCTAAATATAAGTCTTTAAATCTCAGCAGGTGTGGGATAATTTCCACGTCAGGCTGAGGAACAGTGGACCGTGTTGACTTGGAGCCAGATTTGTTAAATCAGTCCTGTGGGGGTGGAGGGGATGGAGGTGACTTATCCTCCATGGGAATGACTTACTTAGATCTGCCATATGGTGACTGTTTAGTGACCGAAGCTGGACTTTGTTTCCCTCCAGGCTTCGTTCCTCTGCTCTCGTTTAAGCCTCGAGCTTTTGGCGCGGTGTCGTTCACCATGTGATGTTTAAATTTAGCCCCAAGTGGACGATGTGTTTGATTGTAGAGGTGCAGGAGGAAGATTTGGATTCACAGATTTGCATTTTTGCAGTGGAGGAAGATCTGAAAAACTGTTTGTATCAGGGCGTTACACTGCAAAAACTTGAGATCTTACCAAGTATATTCCTCAAATTTCTCCTCATAATATCTCATCACACTCAGTATAAGACACAGTTATTGTAAGAGTAAAATTTCGGAATGATAATGCATTACCAGCTTGTAATGAAACACAAAACTTCTGTGGCCAAAAATGAGTTTTCAACAAAAAACAAAAAAAATCTGCCGGTGGAATAAGAAAAATTCACTCATACAATTTTTCGAAATTAGAAATATGTCTTAATACAAAAACTTTTTTTTCCTTATCCTAGTTCCTGACTTGTTGCAAGCAATTCAGACCTCATTTTTGTCTTTAAATTACTTGAAATAAGACATTTTCCTGGACTTATAAGTTTAATGTAGCTCATATCAAGAATAATGAGACAATTTTTACTAAAGATAAGACATAATGACTTCCTTAGTTCTTGCAGTGTAAGAATATTTTTCAACAGATTGAGGAAAATCGTGTCAAATCTTTTATTTTATCAAAAAAATGCACTTGAAATTAGTGAGAATACACTTACCTAAGGTATTTGTGGGTTCATTGAAATTAAATGTTTCAACTTGTTTTGGAAAGGCTTGACAAGCCAAATTTTCTTGTTCCGTTGGCAGAGAATATTACATAGTTAAAGTAAAATACCCCTAATTTCTGTATATTTCTTCTTTTTTTGAAGTGTGGCTTTCTTGCAGTGATTTACCGCAACCAAACAACAATGAAACGCTGCGTCGTTTCCTCAGCAAACATGGTCATAGAGTGACATCCATGGACTCAGAGATGGTCTTACCTTAAAAATTGTGGCCATATCATGATGACAAACCTCAAAACTACAAAATGTCTCCCTCCAAATCCAATCAGTGTGGACACAGAGGATTAACTCATTAACTGAACAGAGAGGATGAATCCACAAACAACATTAGAAGTCTTGATCATGACTGACAGGTTGTTAGCACAGAGGTATGACCTTTGTCTGTAACAATAAAAAGGGGAGCAGAGTAGAGAGGGAGCGTGACACACAATAGTGGATTTGGCCTCTCTTCAGCCCCCCCGCCCTCCCGCCCCCTCAGGGCTGACCGGCATAACAAGGCTAAGCCTGTTAATGAGTCTCTGCTGAGGCACGAGCCTCGTGTCTCTGCTGGAATGTGCTGTCTTCACACTGTTCAGCTGGATGTTTTGACACCACGGCCCCCAGAAAAACACTACACATACGTATTTCTGTGCTTAGTGGGGTCGAATGCAGTTAAGTACTTCCTGTTTAGATATTAGGCTCCAAAAAATGAAATACAAAATTTCCACTAAAAGTACAAGTAACTCCACTGCAAAAACTTAAATCTAAGCAAGTCATTATGTCTTTTTTTTAGTAAAATTTGTCTTATTATTCTTGATTTGAGACACATTCTACTGATAAGTCCTGGAAAATGTCTTATTTCAAGTTATTTAAAGACAAAATGATGCCTGAATTGCTTGTAACAAGTCAAAAAAAAGTTTCTTGTATCAAGACATCTTTATAGTTTCAAGAAACTTCAGGAGCAAATTTATCTTATCCCATTGGTGGATTTTTTTTGACTTGTTACAAGCAATTTACACCTCATTTTAGTCTTAAAATCTTGAAATAAGACATTTTTATGACCTGGTCTGGTGAATGTGGCTCAAATTAAGTAAAATAAGACAATTTTTACTATAAATAAGACATAATGACTTGATTAGATTTCAGTTTTTGCAGTGTGAACAATCGCTCATTGAACTTGTTCAGGTAAACGCTGCACTGCAAAAACTGAAATCTAAACAAGTCATTCTGTCTTATTTTTAGTCAAATATGTCTCACTATTCTTGATTTGAGCCACATTTACCAGACAAGGTCATAAAAATGTCTCATTTCAAGTTATTTAAAGACAAAAATGATGCCTGAATTTCTTGTAACAAGTCAAAAAAATCTGCCAATGGGTCAAGAAAAAAGTTTCTTGTATCAAGACATCTTTAAAGTGTCAAGAAACTTCAGGAGCAAATTTATCTTATCCCATTGGCAGATTTTTTTGACTTGTTACAAGCAATTTACACCTCATTTTAGTCTTAAAAAACTTGAAATAAAACATTTTTATGACCTGGTCTCAAATTAAGAACAATAAGACAATTTTTACTACAAATAAGACAGAATGACTTGCTTAGATTTCAGTTTTTGCAGTGTGAACAATCGCTCATTGAACTTGTTCAGCTAAACGCTGCACTGCAAAAACTAAAATGTAAGCAAGTCATTATGCAGACTGATCAGTGGCGACTCTCCGTGATAAGTGTGATTTTATAGCAGCTAATCCATTTTGGGATTGGAGGCTCAGGATCATTTGAAGAGGGGGTGAAACTCATTAAGCTGATAAACCTGGGGAGTGTCTCCACACACAAGCTGCTTAACGTGATCAGGGTACCATTTCACCATTGTCCCATTTACGCTCGTCAGACCCCTGAACCATCGGAGCACTGAAGGAGGAAACGATTCATTCTTGATCAGTCTCTAAATATTTATCATTCCCACCAACGTTACTTTGACACAGCTTTGTTCCTGAGCTCCTCTGCCAGACAAAGGCGTGTATGTGAGGTGGATAAAGAAAAAAGACTAAAAGTAGATTTGTAGATCACTGGGCTCCAGCCTCACTTAACCCCCGCCCTCCTAATCCACCCAGGCTCGGCACGCTGGGGGAGGACGCACCCCGACTCTCTCAGCCAATGAAGCATGAGGCTGGGAGTCAGTTTGTGGGGTCTTTTTTTTTTTTTTTGTACTGTCCTTTGCTCAGTTGTGTGCAAAGGGGGAAAGTGTTGAACAAAAGTGCCCCCCCTGGATGGTGAAACACACTAATCTGGCCCATTGGCTGGTTAACAGATTATAAACTGCCCTCCTGGGAACCAAAACAAACACTATATGGACCTCTCAGGAGCTAAAATACATGCTAAAGTGCTGTCTTGGGAGCCAAAACATGTGCTAAAATGCCTTCTGGGAGGCAAAAC
Organism: Thalassoma bifasciatum; assembly: GCA_008086565.1. NCBI lineage: Eukaryota > Metazoa > Chordata > Actinopteri > Labriformes > Labridae > Thalassoma > Thalassoma bifasciatum. The sequence continues at coordinate 203,813 of RPOG01000462.1, read as the reverse complement.
AAACACTAAAGTTCTTTCCTGGTTGGTGAACAACTATAATCTCAGATTCAGATTCACTTTATTTGCCATTGCACATGTTTCAGAGCAAAATAAATTACCTTTCAGTTACATCCCATCCAAGAAACAAAATGATGAAAGAGACAGAAATCCGCAATGCCCCATTTTATTAGAAGGAAAAAGAGTACAAGAGGAAGAAAGAGGGGAAAAAAACAAATACCAGACTGGGCTCCTGTAGGGGGGCACAGTTTGGGACATCCAACATAACAAACCATAATAAACCATACAACAATAGACTCGAGGACTTGTACATGTAGTAGGGAGAAAGGTCGGGGGGCAAGGGGGCGTCATGGCACAGACAATCTGCCCCTTTCTCTGGTTAAAATATTATAGACTGTCCTCTTGAGAGCCAAAACATGAGCTTAAGTGACCTCTTGGGGACCAAATTGGCAACTTAAATGGCCTCCTTGGTAGCAAACTTTCATTAAAGTGCTTTCTTGGAGCCAAAACAAACACTGAACAGCTTTCCTGGTTGGTATACTACACTAATCTACCCCTTGGTTTGGTTGAAACATGATAAACTGCACTCTAGGGAGCCAAAACATGACCCAAAGTGCTTTCTTGGGAGCCAAATTGATAGCTTAAATGGCTTCTTTGGTTGTAAACTTTCATTAAAGTGCCTTTTTGGAGCCAAAGCAAACACAAAAGTTCCCTCTTTGTTAGCAAGCCACACTAATCTGCCTTTTTGGCTCTTTAAAACATAATGAACTGTCTTTCTAGGAGCCGAAACATCTACTAAAGTGCTCTCCTGGGAGCAAAAACACACAAATGTGACCTCTCTGGAGCCAAAACATGTTTCAGTGCCTTCTGGGAGCCAAAAGAAATGCTATAAAGCTTCCCTGGTTGGTGAACCACACTTATCTGCCCCTTGGTGTGATTAAAACATTATAGGCCATTATAAACTGGCCTCATGGGAGCCAAAATATGCCATAGTGTCTTATTTGGAGCTAAATTGGTAGCTTAAATGGCAAGCTTGGTCGCAAACTTGAATTAAAGACCCTTTTTTGGAGCCAAAACAAACACTTAACAGCTTTGAACTACACTTAACAATTAGTAAACTACACTAATCTGCCCCTTTGTTTGGTTTAAACATGATAATCTGCCCTCTTGGGAGCCAAAACATGAGCTTAAGTGCTCTCTTAGTAGAAAACAAAACATAAAATGCTCTTTCAGGAGCCAAACTGATGACTTAAATGGCCTCCCTGCTAGGGAGCATTCATTAAAGTGCTTTTTTGGAGCCAGAACAAACACAGAGAGGCCCTCTTTGTAAGCAAACCAAAGTAATCTGACCCATTGACTTCTTAAAACATAATAAACTGCCAACCTGGGAACCAAAACATGTGCTTAAGTGCCCTCTTGAGAGCAAAAACACAAATGTGCCCTTTCTGGGGCCTGAAAACAAACACTAACATGCTTTCCTAATTGGTGAACCACACTTATCTGCTCCTTTGTTTGGTCAAAACATTATTTACTGCCCTCTAGGGAGCCAAAACATTACTTAAAGTGCTCTCTTGGGAGCCAAATTTGGTGGCTTAAATGGCCTCTTTGGTGGCAAACTTTCGTCGAAGTGCCGTTTGGAGCCAAAACAAACAAAAGTGCCCTCTTTTTTGACCTTTTGGTTCTTTAAAACATAATGAACTGTCTTTCTGGGAGCTAAATAAGTGTGTAATAAGTGTGTTTTAGTGTTTTTTGGGGGCCAAAACACACACTGTTTATGCCTTTTTTCTGCCTCTACCCCTAAAAATGTCCGTGCACGCTACTGCCTTTGCTGTAAAATCTCCTCTGACAGAACACCTGTGGTTAGTTTGCTCATGGAAATCACTGATTATATTTTATACTTTTGAAGCTGCTGAGTAGAAATTGACCTGAAATATCTTGACATAAGATTTATATCTGGATTTGTCAGGTCGTTGTAACTTTACCGAAGTGGAATTAGATATTTGACTGGAATTGACACGAAAACAACTCAAAGGCTGCATTTTTTTTTTTTTTTTTTGCTCTGATTGATGTGAAAATGGAGCTCTGGGTTGTGGAGGAGTTTTTGAAAGTAAGAGTGTCTTTTTGCTGTTCATGCTGTGTTTTCATTGGCCGGTCTGGTGCCAGAGTCCTGCGCCGCTGTGTCACCCGTTTACATAAGCAGCGATGGGGTTTTGAAGAGGAGCTGATTCCGGCTCCTGATGACCTCTTCCTCGGCTTTTGTCTGCGGCCGAGGTTTGTTTTGTCCCCCAAAACAAACCGGGCGCTCTGTCAGCCGGCCCAGCAGCTGCCGTCTGCTGACACGAGCCTTTGTGCCGACGGGTCCTCAGCCACAGGGGCCGCGCCGGGGCCACCATCTTCTCCTCTTATTGTCTGAAAGAGACGCACACGAGGCAGATGTTTGTCTTTTTCAGCCTCCTGAAATATCCTGACACCTGCACGAGCTAATGCACTCACTTCATTTTCTCTCTGTTGTCTTAATTGCAATTTGTTGTCTTGTTTATTTAATGTGACGCTTTTGAATCTGTTTGTCTGTCTTGAATCCCGACATAAAGACGACAAATTACTTGTAGCTGTGTTTCCAGGTGGTTTGAGGCTCTTTGTGGAAGTTTGTTGGGCTGTAAATCAGAAATTGTGGAGGGAAGGATTTCTCAATCTTGGGAATCAGATTTGAGCTAAACTGGGCCTTTTTAAAAACGTTTTATTGAGTCAAAAAAAGGAAAAATGCAATATGTCTAAACAAAGACAAAACAAAAATAAAACAAAACAGAACATTGGGGGCACATCATGTCTGGATATAAGACACTTTGAACAAAAGTCTATTGCTATTCATATAATTAGGGCACTTCATAATTAATCAATTAGTTAAATGGAAAAAGCACAGGATAAGTTGTTATATTTCACTATTCATTCATGTTAAAACAGAACAACAACATTTGGATTGGGGGTCAAAACTGGTGGATGGAAAACAGACCAAGCTCCCAAAACTTTACACTGCAAAAACTAAAATCTAGGAAGTTGTTATGTCTCATTTTTAGTAGAATTGTCTCATTATTCTTGATATGAGCTGCATTAAACTGATAGGTTGGGGAAAATGTTTTATTTCAAGTTATTTAGAGACAAAAATGATGCCTGAATTGCTTGTAACAAGTGAAAAAAATCTGCCAATCGGTTAAAAATAGATTTTTTTTTGCTTGTTACAACCAATTCAGACCTAATTTTTGTCTTTAAAACACTTGAAATAAGACACTTTCCTGGACTTATTAGTTAAATATAGCTCATATCAAGAATAATAAAACTTTTTTTGCTAAAAATGAGACATATCACTTGCTTGGATTTCATTTTTTTCAGTGTAAAGTTTCAATTCACTCTTTAATTTCTAGACTGAGTTCACAAGAAGCAATGGATTAAGGTTTAAAAAAATTTTGGTTTGATATACCTTCAAAATGAAACAAAATTACACACTGTCAGTACATGCCAGGATTATCTCTTTATTGGTAAAAATAACAAATTATCATGGCTTGAGAATGAGGCAACACATTCAAAGTCCTTTTCTCCAGTAAATTTATTGGACAAGCAAGAAAATGACCCAAACATGTTATAATCAACATAATAAAACATGGAGGAAAATCTCTTATAAAACCTTCTTTAAGATATTTTACAACCGTATGTTAGTTTGTTAGTGTGGAAAAGATAAATACCAACTGGTTTGGACTCACTTTGTTTTATTTTGAAAGTCACTGGATATTTTAAAGTGGTTTCCATGCATGACTTCCTGTCACCCTGTACTTCATCTATTTTTTTTTGTGTGTGAAATTGAGGCATCACTGCTCAAATAGGTTTGTTGCATATCTGCTGCCGGAGCAGGGATGCAGCAGGACCAGAAACGTATCTGGTATATTTTGGCCGTCAGAAGGGGATAAAAAGTTTTGCTTTGCTCACAGTTTGTGCCAAATAATCGTGAGCAAAAAGTTCCTCATAGAAGCTTCAAAACTGAGCTTAAACAAATTTTGTTTTGAACTCCTGAAGGAGGAGAAACTCAGCTTTCTGCTCACACCAGGTGCCAAATCTCACGTGACCCCTGAGGGTGAATGAACCACAGGATACTTTGTTTTATAGATGCCAGACAACCATTACTGTAACAGATCTCTGTACCTGACAGTTTTATGTCTTCCACGTCTGAAAAGGAGCGTTCGTCCACATTTATGTGACTGTTATTTGTGTGTTTTTCTCCGTCTTCTCCTCTTCCACCTGTTGTTGCTTGAATGTTGAACTTCTTCTTTCAGTCGTGTGATATACGGATCAGAGAGCGTAACCTCAGGCGAGTTTAGTCTATCTAAAGAAGCTGGCAGATGGAGATTTTCCAGATGGAGATTTTCCAGACGGAGGTTTTCCAGACGGAGGATCCCCGCTGACTCCGTCTTGGGTCTTGTTGCTGATAGAGTTGGAGCCGGTTTCCTGTAACAGCCGTGGACAGCTGCACCTGTAATCTGTGATCTGGACTGAGTTTAATGGGCTTTTCTGCTGCTTTGTTTCTGCTGATCGGATCTGTTTGTTGTTTCATAGATGCTTTGGATTAGTGGTGTACTTTTCTTCTATTTAATGCCTCAGTGATGCTCTCGGTCCTTCGCTCTCTGACACTCAAACATGCAAATGTAAAGAAACAAACAGATACTCATGTAGTAGCTGCAGAAACATCCATTGTTTCTGTCTTTCTTTCTTCTCAACCAAAGTCTGGCAAAGACCTTCTTGAAACCCTGGTGATTATTTTTTTGTTTTCCCACACCTATAACCCTAAATTGCGTGCTTTTGTGATGATACAACGCTCCACAGCGCCCCTACTGACTAAAAACTGCACCATCCTCCTCCAGCTACTTTGAGCTGATAATTTTTGTGCATATTTATCACGCTTGGTCCTACAAAAAAGTCTCTTACAACAATTGTGAATTCTGAACAGGAAGTTTGAAAATTTGAGTTAAATGTCCGAATTTGATTATTTATAGGGTATATATTTACACAAACTAGTCCCACAAACTTTTTTGGATCATCTTCAAGTTGGAAATGTGTAAACTAGACATACTGACAATGAACATTTTTCAAAAGATCTTTTGTAACTAAATGGGCGTGGCCGGGGAAGGCGTCCAAAAATGACAATTTTTTTCACATACTTGGATTTGCATGAAATTTAATGTGCACATTTATGATGCCAAGACCTATAGATAAATGTATACCATCATGGGGAAATCCAAAATTGAAGTTTGGAAATATATCATTGAATGAGTAATTTTTGGATTTGCAAGTTTTTTTATTTTTTTTTTATTTTTTTTCCAAGTATATTTGTATCAGTTTTACACTAAATCTGTACGTGCATATAAATGCGTATATTTTACATAATATTTTACTTAATGTTAAATCTAAATTGCTCTTCCTATTCTTAGTTTCCTTATATTTTTACCATTTTTGTTATACTCACTTACCGTGTACTTGTTGTTTATTTTGGCTATAAAAACCGGGATCTGAGTTCTAATACAAATCAGTAAAATGCAAATGTGAGTTGGCATGACAATAAAGTTGCTTGAATCCTTGAATCTTTATTGGATCAACTCCAAATTTGGCTTGGTAATACTCAACACATCAATGATGAAAATTTAAAAAAGGTTTTTTTGTAACTCAATGGGTGTGGCCAGAGTAGGTGAGCAAAGTTGACATATTTTTGCCACTTTGCAAACCTGAATAGCTCTCATTTATAGTGTGGTATTAGGACCACAATGCACACATGTTCAGTGTCGCAGCCTGAGTGCATGTGTATTTCTTTTTTTCCGTAAAAGTAAAGCACCACCTTCTGGTAATGGGAAATTATGGCTTTTTGCTGCAGCAGATCTTGCTGCACATATTACAGGCACATTATGCTCAGTGTGGTTTTTCTTGTCACGCTGTTTTTAGGATGTATCACTTCAGCCAGATCCCCAAAAATCTGTCTTCTCATGGTTGAAACAACCGTCATTTCTTTCAATTTTGACGAATTAGTTGGAAAACTTCTGGTACAAGTGTTTGCTTTTTAAGACCAGGAAGATATTTTTGACCAGTGAACAGAAAAGCAATGATTACTGACTTCTAAATGAAGCCCTTTGTAGCACCTTAAATTCGAAGAGTTGCAGCCTTTTCCTTTTGTATTCATATTTTCATCTTCTTCTTTCAGACTTAAAGCTGGGCTTAAGGGTATATTATTCAATATTTGGTGACAAAATTAGCCAAAAAGATTTTAAGATTTATCAGTCATTAGGAATAAGATGGAAAAATTTCACTTCATTTATCCAGATGTTGAGGAATCTCAGAGAAAGAGGTAGAGGAGTCAGAGGAGGAAGGAGGAAAGAAGGGGAGGGACGGTGGATGAAGAGGGGAAAAGGGAAGGGGGTGGGGGGGGGCAGTGCTCTCTGCTGGATGAGCCGTCGCCATGGAGTAGCCTCCTCACCAGCCTGTGAGTATCTCTCGCTCTCTGATCCCTGAAAAACCTCCTCACCATCGGGAAGATCACGGCGGCGTGAGGCTGAGGAGGAGGAGGTGGAAGGGGAGCAGATCGAGTGTTTTGTTGTGATAAAGACGAGGAGGAGGAGGAGGAGGAGAAGGAGGTGGAGGAGACAGGGAGGGAAGCAGGAGAGAAGGGGGAAGGGCCGGGCTTTGTCGGTGCAGGCGTGTAGACGTGTAGACGAGCAGATGCATGTAGAGGATTCAATGGAGACGGAGCTGGTGTCATCTGTGTGTGTGCTGGTATTTGGGCAGCAGCTCTCTGAGTGTGTGTGTGTGTGTGTGTGAGGACGCCTTGAGCCTGTGTGTATCCATGAATGATCGCATGCAGCAAAGACATGCAGCATCCAGCTCACTCCTTCATGCATATGCACAAAAACACAGACACACACGTGCAGATGCATCAGCAGCTGAATAAAAAAGCAGATCTTTTCTTCAGTCTCTGTGAAAGACGCCGTCAGCTTCTAAAATGATCTGAATCATCGTGTAAACCTCCAAAAACCTTCGTCAGTGTGAGCATCAGTCGGGCTGTTTGAGAGCTGCTTGTTGCTGTTTGTAGGTGTTGAATCGAGCATCAGGTGATAATAATCACATACATGTTTGCATTAGGGCAGATTGAATCACAATATTAGCTCACAGCACTGCACCTTAAAAAAAACACATGCAAATTCATCAGTTTGACAAACACATGCAGCGTGCACGTACAGAAGCCCTTAAAGGTCATGATTTTTATGTATTATAATTATATATGGGTCAATGACATGACGCCCTTTTTTTGTGTCTGAGTGCAATATTTCCTTCCATCATGAATTGAGTATTTCATCACATGTATTTCTTTATTCTATGAAACCTGTGTTATTTGAACACATCTTTAAACTATTAAAATATAACATGTTTTTTTGTGTTTTGGTTCCTCAAACCCCCAAAATGTCAGGTGGTGCAACCGTCCTGACAAGTATCCACAGTAATTAAACTCTTAAAATTGAATGTCAGTTATTGTAAATGGATATACTTTTTTTGTTGCTTTTGGCCCATTTTTCAGTCACTTTGAACTCTTTTTTTGTCACTTTTGGAGCTATATTTTGCAATTTTCAGACTACATTCNCCCTTAAAGGTCATGATTTTTATGTATTATAATTATATATGGGTCAATGACATGACGCCCTTTTTTTGTGTCTGAGTGCAATATTTCCTTCCATCATGAATTGAGTATTTCATCACATGTATTTCTTTATTCTATGAAACCTGTGTTATTTGAACACATCTTTAAACTATTAAAATATAACATGTTTTTTTGTGTTTTGGTTCCTCAAACCCCCAAAATGTCAGGTGGTGCAACCGTCCTGACAAGTATCCACAGTAATTAAACTCTTAAAATTGAATGTCAGTTATTGTAAATGGATATACTTTTTTTGTTGCTTTTGGCCCATTTTTCAGTCACTTTGAACTCTTTTTTTGTCACTTTTGGAGCTATATTTTGCAATTTTCAGACTACATTCCCCCAATTTTCACCCATTTTTGCTGCTTTTTGACCACATTTGCCTCCTTAATCTTAATGGTATCGCTACTTCGTGCTGTTTTTACCACTTTTCACCGCTTAGATTGTTTGCAAAAAATAGCAAAAAAATGGGTGAGCATTATAAGTTGCAAAAATACACATGCAAAAGTGGCAAAAAAGAGTGAAAAGTGACTGAAAAATGGACGGATAGTGGGAATGAGTGACAAAAATAGTATTGGAATTTAGTATAGACACTGAATTTAGGGGTTTATGAGCTGTTTCATCAACAGTTCAAGAAATAAAGGCTTGAAATAATTCACTCCAGTTATAATGAGGTTTCACTTTCTGAAATGAGGGACTAAAAATACTTCACCTTTCTCTGGGTATTATAATACAATTTGTAATTAAACAAAGCTCTTTAAGGGCTTCTCTAGTTTGAACTTCTTGCCTCTCCTGCAAAACACTTTACACCCAGAAAGACTGTGAAGATTTTAATTCTTCTCCTCTTCAAATTTAACTGTTTCCACTTGAAAGTGTTTGATTGGGCAAAGAAAACTAACAGACATCCTGCTATACACTGTAAAAACGGAAATCTAAGCAAGTCATTACGTCTTATTTGTCGTAAAAATTGTTTATTGTTCTTAATTTGAGCCACATTCATCAGACCAGGTCATAAAAATGTCTTATTTCAAGTTTTTTTAAGACAAAAATGAGGTGTAAATTGCTTGTAACAAGTCAAAAAAATTCTGCCAATGGGATAAGACGAATTCGCCCGGGAAGTGTCTTGAAATTAGAAAGATGTCTTAAAACAAGAATCTTTTATTTTATCCCATTATTTATTTATTTTTTTTACTTGTTACAAGCAATTGATGCCTCATTATTGTCTTTAAAAAACTTGAAATGAGACATTTTTATGACCTTGTCTAGTAAATGTGGCTCAAATCAAGAATAGTCAGACAAATTTGACTAAAAATAAGACAGAATGACTTGCTTAGATTTCAGTTTTTGCAGTGTATAATCATTCTTCAGTAAACATACGAAAGCAATTTTAGTCCAGAAAAAAAGATAAATTTATTTACACAACAAGTTTATGTCTCATTGTAAAATGAAAAATGTTTTTTTTATGTGTTTCACACTTATTACAGAACGAAATCTTTACTGTAGCTTCAGGAATCCAGGACTGAGTAAAACACATGCTGGTGTCACAGTCAGTGACATAACTTTAAACATATTTACTGGAGGGTAATGACTGACCTCAGACAACACCGGCACACTGAACTCAAACTGAACCAGGACACACACACACACACACACACACACACACACACACACACACACACACACACACACACACACACACTCCTACATTGTCAGAGTTGTGTTTTGGCGTTTCCCTCCCTGCTTTGTGTGGCTCCATGCAGCAGAATGAACTGATGTAGGTCACTGACCTGAGAGCCGCACTGGAATGTGCTCTGTTTCCCAGACTGCACCCTGCTCTCAGTGGGATGTAGGTCAGCGGCTCGCAGCCCGGCCGTCATGGCTGCTGCCGCCCAGCTATGGAACTCACTCCCACCTGACCTCCGCAACACTCAGTCCTTACCCCTCTTCAAATCCAGACTCAAAACCCATCTGTTTAAACTACTCCCTCTGACCTTTCACCACCATTGCACTGTTTTGTATTTTAATTTATTGTTTTATATTGCACTATATTGTATTGCTTGTTTTATATCTGTTTTAGCCCTCTTTTAATGCACTTATTCTTGTAAGGTGACCTTGAGTGCCATGAAAGGCGCCCTTAAATAAAATGTATTATTATTATTATTGATGACAGAAACACCTCACAGACGCTCTGATGCTCTGATGCTCTGACGGGCGGCTGCAGTGTGATGTGTGTGATGGTGTCGAATCCCAATGCTTGTTCTGATTTTGATGCAGATGGACATCTTTGACATTTTTTCACTAATGCATGCACTAATATTTCCAAATGTGACTCAGTCGTTGGCTTAAACAGACTGTTGGAGTATTTTTGGCATCCAAAAAAACCTAGTTGGTCTATTTTCGGCAGCAGATTAGTCGACATTTGGTGCTTCAGCCAGTTTTCCTGGCAGCTGGATGGAGCGTATGACGGATTAAGTCAAAACTAGAAAAATTGCATTTCCTTGCAGCAAAAAACAAAGCAGAACCTGTGAAATAAAAACTGCCAAAAACAGCGAAACAAAGCAGAAAATGTGGATCCTGTGAAGTAAAAATTGCTTAATGCAGTCACATGCTCCAGGGTGGGTGAAAAACCCTAAAACTTTGTGTTGCTTAAACAGTGATTTCTCAAAAAGTGTAGAAAATAACTAAAAGCTGATTTTGTCCAACATTTCAGGAAGATCTGTAAATATTTTAAAACAGGAATGAAGTCTGTGAGTGGAAGTTTGCAGATTCTGTAGGATCTTAAAGTTGAAGCAGTTTTAGGCGGAACTGTAGAAATCTCCCATTGACTCCCATTCAAAAATTTTGCAAAAAACAATTTTGTATTCCGAAAAGTATAACTGTTAAAGCTGTGAAAAGTACAAGCCCAAGTCTCCTCACCACACTCCATTGTAGCCTTTTTTTTGTTTTAATATTTTATATCTGACAAAATTTGAGAGCTGTAAAAACTTCCAAAAAATTGAAGAGGAAGAAGAAGTAGAAGAATAAAGTCACCATATAACAATAAGTTAAAATTCTGTCATCATTCCAGCATAATAAACTGAAATGTGTGAGTTCATGGTGATGGTACATGAGTTTTAATGCTCTTTGTGCAAAAATAGGGAGCTATGCAGACAGAAAGTGATGATTTTGCCACAGTGTCAACAGGTTAAAGGACGTCTGTTCCTCCTAACAGGTCAAATGATCATATGTATGGGTCAATGACGTGACGTCCCCTTTTTTTGTGTCTGAGTGCAATATTTCCTTCCATCATGAATTGAGTATTTCATCACATGTTTTTCTTTATTCTATGAAACCTGTGTTATTTGAACACATCTTTAAACTATTAAAATATAACATGTTTTTTTGTGTTTTGGTTCCTCAAACCCCCAAAATGTCAGGTGGTGCAACCGTCCTGACAAGTATCCACAGTAATTAAACTCTAAAAATTGAATGTCAGTTATTGTAAATGGAAATTAAAAANTGAGTGCAATATTTCCTTCCATCATGAATTGAGTATTTCATCACATGTATTTCTTTATTCTATGAAACCTGTGTTATTTGAACACATCTTTAAACTATTAAAATATAACATGTTTTTTTGTGTTTTGGTTCCTCAAACCCCCAAAATGTCAGGTGGTGCAACCGTCCTGACAAGTATCCACAGTAATTAAACTCTAAAAATTGAATGTCAGTTATTGTAAATGGAAATTAAAAACATAGTGGCATTATTTTATGCTTGACCCTTTTTAAATAAAACATTCTTTGCAAATAAAAAGAATTTTAAAGCTGTTGAGAAATTAAAAAAACTTTTGTCCCGTAATTTTCACCTTGTCAAATGTCAGGGTGGTGCAACCGTAACATTAGACTTTTATTTTAAAGTGAAGAGAATAAAACAGGAAACAGGAAACTGCATCAGCCAGAGGAGCCCAAATGACATTTGTGACCAAGTGGAAAAGTTTGTAGATTTCTCTGAAATACTGATAAAAAAGGTTTTTTCACTTCATTGGTGACTGGAACAATTTCCATGTCAGGTGGTACAACCAATGTAATAATGTGAAATGTTATTTTAACATCAAATTATTTATCTTATTCACAAATAAAAGAAATGAAACACACAAAATGAAAATGTATGAGTCACTACAGACACTTGAGAGATACTTGCCAATAATTTCACACAGAAAAAATAACAGGAACATATAAATATATTTTCATATATTTGGTTGCACCACCTGACATTTTTGGGTGCTCAAATTAAAAATAAAAAAAAAATAATGAACCTAAAAACTTTGAAATGTTGGTCATCTACTGAAATCTGTTAGAAAACATAATTCTTCTCTCAGAAATATGTTTTTATCCATTTTCAAAGAACTTTTTAAAAATACGTTTTTAGACCCTCTTTTTGTCATTGACACCTATGACATCCTGACGTGACTTTTCTCTGTTTTTCAGGGTGAGGAAGCTGAAGGAGACGCTGGTGACGGTGCAGCAGCTGGATAAGAACATGAGTAACCTGAGAACGTGGTTGTCCCGTATCGAGGCCGAGCTGGCCAAGCCGGTGGTTTACAACGTGTGCCACAGCGACGAGATCCAGAGGAAGCTGGCCGAGCAGCAGGTGAGCCGAGAAGCGTCATTTCAAAACTCTGCTGCCAGACTTTTAACGAAAACAAGGAAACATGAGCACATCACCCCGATTTTATCCTCCTTATATTGGCTTCCCGTATGTTTTTAGAATTGATTTTAAGATTTTACTGACCACTTTCAAAGCTCGGCAAGGCCTTGCTCCACCTTACATTTTAAACCTTTTAACCCCCTATGAGCCGATGCGTCCGCTGAGGTCCAAAGGTCTTTTAAATGTGCCGGTGACTCAGCTGAGAAAAAAAGGAAATTAGATCTGCTGAGTCAGTAACCTCTTTTAAATCGCTTCTTAAAACATATTTTTATCGGCAAGCCTTTCCATGATTTTAGCTGAGGTTATTTTCTTTTATTCACCAGTGTGTTTTTACCTTGTTTGTTTCAATTGTGTATATTTAATCATTATTTTTAGCTGATCCTGTTCTTGTGTTTTCTTGTGTTTTCCTGCCTGCTCTGATGACTGATTTTACTTGAACCGTTTTTCTCAGAGCACTGTTGCTTTTATTTCCTGTAAAGCACTTTGTAACTTTACGTTTGAAAAGTGCTATATATAAAGTTTACTATTATCATAATTATATTATATGTAGTGGGGCTGAACGATTTAGTGTTTTCTGATCGAAATCGCAATTTCAAACATCATGATCATGTGATCGCTAAAGCTGCGATTTTTTTCCTGCTCCTGACTGACCCAGGATCTGTTAAATCAGCTGTTTCACACACACCTGTCTTTGAGTGTGAGACTGTTGGGAAAAATCCTTTTTCCCTTGGGATTGTTGAATTTTGTTTTTAATTGTTTTGTATTTTATTTTATTTAACTTGACACAATTAGGAATATTTTGCACTACATTATTTTTAAAAGTTAAGAATCAAATTATCTCTTTTTGTTCTTCAGTTTTTATAACTAAAAGTGCAATTTAAAAAGTCTGGTTTAGAAAAAACAAGAATAGGTGTTAGACTTGGGGATTTGATAAAAGTTAAAATTAGACTATTTATCTAAAAATCTTCTTTAAAATTTTATTCCACAATTTTGTATTTATTTGATATAATTTTGACTTTAAACTTAGAGTTTGACTTTTTATATCAAAATTTCAACTTTTTATCTCAAACGTGTTTATTTCAAAATGTAGACTTTTTAGAAAGTTGAGAAAGTTTGGACTTTTTTCACATAATGTTAATTTGATTTCTTAAACTTAAGAATTTATCGACTTTTTGTCTAAGAATTTTGTCTTTATTTCTCAAAATTTCCACTTTTCATATGAAAAAATTGACCTTTTATCTCAAAGTTTGAAACAATTCTTACTTTTAGTTTTTATTTTCATCTTTGTATAAGAGTAGTAGCTTTTGATGTTTCAACAGTTTGATGTAATTTTCCGTCAAGTTTGTAAATTTAACTGTAATTTGTGAAAATTTCACTTAATTTTGATTTGAAGAAAATCATGAATCGAATTGAAATCGCGACATCTGCCAGAAAAATTGGAATTAGATCTTTTTCTAAAACCGTTCAGCCCTTATGTGTCGCAAAATATTAGTTTATTGAATTGAAATTACAAACCAGCAGCTCTTTCACCTCCTAAGCTCAGACGTCCTGTAGTTTGGGGCTTTAAAAGTCGTTTTGTGAGCAGGAGAATCCATTAGGACAGAAGTCACCGCGGCGAGCTTTACCTCAGTCACTCACAGGTGACGCATGCCTGCTCTCCAACACTTAATACCTCGGCCTCCCTGCAGCCGAGCGCCCCGTAATAACTGGAGAGTACAGTCCTGCTGCAAAGTAAAATCCCAGGAGGAAGAGGAAGCTGTCACACTGAGCTGAGAGGCGTAAATGCAGAAAATCTCAGACCTCAGCCGCTGGACAAAAGAGGGGAAATGGACTTTAGTCTGTTGGTGCATTTGGACTCAGTCACACACAGCGTCTTTACAAGGAGGAGAAATGTTTCAGATGTGAGAGAGAGAGAGACAGGAATACTTTGAAGGAAACATTACACTGTACATCGTATTCAAGGTCTAAGCTTTCTGTGCATGAAAACAAATCGTACACACTATTTATTAACTTGTGAGCGAAACAAACAAGTTACCTATTGTGTGCAGGACAAAGTCGTTATTCTTGGGACTAGTTATTACCTTGTGCAGTGGTGTGCACAGAGGGGGGCCAAAGTGGAGGGTCGGTCCACGGAAACTTTGCGCTAAAGTGTCCTATTGTGAGACATACGCATGCTAAAAAGCTCTCCTAGGAACAGAACTTCAGCTAAAGTGCCTTCTTGAGAGCTAACACATGCTAAACTTTTCCCTTTGAAAACCAAATACATGCTAAAAGTCCTCCTTGGCACCAACCTTGAGCCAAAACACAAACTAAAGTGCATTCCTGGTCAGCAAACTACACTTACCGTTATGCAGAATTTATAATTTCTTGGCCACTTTTCAGAGAATATGAACGAACACACAAAAAAAGTTTCTTTCATGGTTAGTGGTTGATGAAGACATTTTTTAACAAACAACTGTTTACTTTTTTAAATCATAATAACAACAGAAACTTCCAGAATGATCCTGATGAAAAGTTTCCATCCCCCAGTTCTTAACAGCGTGTATTTCCCCCTTTAACATCAATGACAGCTTGAAGTCTTTTGTGCTGGTTGTGGATGAGGGTCTTTATTTTCTCAGATGGTAAAACTGACCATTCTTCTTGGCAAAAAGCCTCCAGTTCCTGTAAATTCTTGCTCTGTCTTGCATGAACTGCAGGTTTGAGATCTCCCCAGAGTGGCTCAATGATATTGAGGTCAGGAGACTGAGATGGCCACTCCAGAACCTTCACTTTATTCTGCTGTAGCCAATGTGAGGTTAAAGAATTCAAGCTGTCATTGATGTTTGAGGGTACCCTGCTCAACCAAATGATGAAATTGTTGAAAACTACCTTTGCAAGAGAAACAATCAAAGTGGTGAAAAATGGCAAAAACAGCAAAAAGTAGCAATAACAACAATTTAAAGATGGCCAAAAATGGTCAAGAAGCAGCAAAAATTTGGAGAAAACTTGAGAAATACTCAGAAAGTAGCAAGAAATGGTCCAAAAGTGGTGAAAAATAGAGTGAAAAGTGACCAAACTGGCCCAAAAGCAACAAAAATTGGCAAGAAAATTGGTCAGGAGACTGAGATGGCCACTCCAGAACCTTCACTTTCTTCTGCTGTAGCCAATGGCAGGTCCACTTGGCCTTGTGTTTTGGATCATTGTCATGTGTGAACGTCCGAGTACGTCTCACGTGCAGCTTCTGGGCTGATGAGTGTAAATTTTCCTCCAGTATTTTCTGATAACAAGCTTAAGAATACACACTTAAGAACTCTATTGATCAGTAAACCACACTTATCTGCCCCTTTAGCTGGTTAAAACTTGATGAACTGACTTCCTGGGAGCCAAAACATGTGCTTAAGTGAACTAAGTTAACTTGGTTGCACTAGATATGTTCATTTCTGGAGTCATAAATTCTTGTTGGAACAAATTTATTTGTTGGAGGAAGTGTTTGTCTTGTGCACATGGGTTTTAAGTCCTTTTCATTTTATTAATTTTTTCAACTTTGGTGGAGACAACCTGCAAGCACATTTTACAAACTTCTGTTACATCTGTAGTACGAGTCACCTCTCAGCTTTAAACTACTCAGTGTGATAGCAAAAAAAAAAAACAGTGGGACACTTTGCTTCTGACTCAAAAACACTTTTCTGTCACCTGCTGCTGAAGGAACATGCAAAACTAAATACTTGTCTGGTAATTTCTTGTTTAATTTGATTACGAATATTTTAAAAAACGATGGAGAGAGAGAGAGATGATGGATAGACTGACAGAAATAAAAGGAGGAACTGTGAGTTAGAAAAAGAGAGAATGAGACGTCGTGCGGCAGAATAAAGCTCAGAAAAAAAACGCTGCAGCTCTCTCCATTAGTGGATGAAATGACTCCAGCGTGGATGGGCTCTTTAAGCTCTCTGCTCTCACCATGGCAACCAGGAGAGTGGCAACTTTGAACAAACAAGAGGCAACAAAAGTGCTGCCACACTCACACACACGCTCAAAAAGCCTCTCTGACAGTCCTCAGGTGAAATCTGCTTGTTCTGTGATTTGAGTTTTAAAGGCATCTGTGCAGAAAGTTTCCGTAAAGCTTCGCCGTATATCATCCCTGACGTTAAAACAGCTGGTGTTAGAGGAGTTGAGTCTCCTGCGTACGTGTAAAGATTTCTCTCCTCTGCTGTTGAGGTGGTTTCAGCGTCTTTTTTCCCGTTTGACCCTCAGGACCTGCAGCGGGACATCGAGCAGCACACCGAGAGCGTGGCGTCCGTTCTGACCCTGTGCGACGTCCTCCTCCACGATGCCGACGCCTGCGGCAGCGACTCTGAGAACGACTCCATCCAGCAGACGACCAGGAGCCTGGACCGTCGCTGGAGGAACATCTGTGCCATGTCCATGGAGAGGAGGATGAGGTGAGCGCTCTCACACACTTACAGACTCTTTATCCTGCAGAAACACAGGAATTAAACTCTCTTCTCTACTTTTTCCAGGATCGAAGAGACGTGGCGTCTCTGGTGCAAGTTCCTGGATGACTACTCTCGCTTTGAAGACTGGCTGAAGACGGCTGAACTCACCGCGGCGAGTCCAGACTCAGCCGACGTCCTCTACACCAGCGCAAAAGAGGAGCTGAAGAAGTTTGAGGTCAGTATTTGAACAACACTCAACAAGTGTTTGTGAACTGAGGACACTAATTGTTGAAGCTTTGGAGCTGGAATTCTTTCCTCACATTTTCAAAGAGAGACAGGTCTGGACTGCAGGCAGGTCAGTCTAGTAGCTGCACTCTTCTACTACGGAGCCACGCTGTTGTAACAGGAGCAGAATGCGTCTTGGTTTCATTGTCTTGCTGAAATAATCAGGGACGTCCCTGAAAAAGACAAAGTGTCTTGGATGGCAGCAGATGTTGCTCCAAAACCTGTTTGTACCTTTCAGCATTAATGCTGCCTTCACAGATACTGGGACACTTACCCATGATGCCATGGGGCACTAACACACCCCCATACCATCACAGATGCTGCTTTTGAACTTTGCGNGATGTAGTGATGAACTGTGTTAACTGACAATGGTTTTCTGAAGTGTTCCTGAGCCCACGTGCTAATATCCTTTACACAATGATGTGGGTTTTTAATGCAGCGCCGCCTGAGGGGTCAAAGGTCACGGCCATTCAATGTTGGTTTTGGGCCTTGCTGCTTACGTGCAGAGATTTCTCCAGATTCTCTGAATCTTTTGATGATATTATGGTCTGTAGATGATGAAATCCATCAATTCCTGCAGTTGGACAAAGTTGAGGAACATTGTTCTTAAACTGTTGGACTATTTGCTCACGTAGTTGTTGACAAAGTGGTGAACCTGGCCTCAATAGAATAATCCAAACAGCTGTTTTTTTCTTCAACTTTCACAGTCTTTTAGGAACATGTTGCAGGCATCAAATTTGAAATGAGTGAATATTTGCAGAATACAAATGAAGTTTATCAGTTTGAAGAATAAATATCCTTTAATTGAATATTGGTTTAACAGGATTCAAAAATCATTGTATTCTGTGTTTATAGTTGTACTTGTCAGGTTCCTATTGCGCTGAAACACGGTGCTGAGGCAACCTTTGATGTGTCAGCCTGGATTAGAGCCACAGATTAGCTCCCAGTAATCTGGATTTTGACGATGTCACTCATCTCCAGAGAAACAGGGATCCAGTAAAGATGCAGCTGAGTTAAAAGGTCTAGATGCTGCTGAGAATTCACTGACCTAAATCCTGAAGCTGTGGGAGCAAACCAGTGGGTTCAAATCCATGAACTGACTGGGAGAGTGGTTAATCCTCCTGATCAGCTGATGGTTGAAGTGTTTATGCTTAGTCTCTGATATATCGACTGTTTAAAGATGCGTGTGATTACTCGTGAATTTCTCCTCCTCTCAGGCGTTTCAGAGGCAGGTTCACGAGCGTCTGACTCAGCTGGAGCTGGTCAACAAACAGTACCGTCGCCTCGCCCGCGAGAACCGCACCGACGCCAGCAGCAAACTGAAAGTCATGGTGCATGAGGGGAACCAGCGGTGGGACAGTCTGCAGAAGAGGGTGGCTGCTGTTCTCCGCAGACTCAAGGTAAAAAGAAACAAACCTCTCCAGCTGATCTTCCCGCTCCGCGCTCTAAGCCGGCGGGATTTAGGTCACCTCTCAGACGGTGACGCGGCACGAGGCGTCACGTTGGCAGGAAGCTGTTTTCACGGCAGCATGTGACGCCAGCAGATGGAGGATCTTTATGTTGATTTACAAAGGTCAAAGCGTGTAATCAAAGCGTGCAGCAGATTGGTGCTAGTTGACCTTTGACCTCACTGGAATATGGAACCAAAAGAGGTCAACAGTGATTCTGACAGGAATGAAAAAATATAAGGGTGCAGAGGTTAAAGTTCAGAGTGAAGAGATATCTTTTTTCATGCAATATTTTATTTTTCTTGACCATAAAACGGTGAAAAAATGTCATGTGAATTAGTACTTAGACCTTTTTTTAATCTGGAATACTTTGAACGCTCAACATCTGGAGTTATTTTCAATTTACTGCAAGTAACGTGAGAGAAAAACAGTTTATTCTAAAGAAAAACAGTAGCAGAAAACTGGATGTTAGAGGTTTAGTAAGAAAAAAACAATTTAAATAACAGATTGGAAAATTTTTTATGGATAAATTGAATATTTGAACATTAACAAACATATGTACAACAACGTTTATGAGATTTTTTCTGTTATTTACTAAAAATAAGAGGTATGTAACAGCATCACCAGATCCTCCAGCATCTCACAGCTTCTCCCTCTCTTTGCACAAAAGCCACTTCGGCGTGTTTTCTCCTCTTCATGACATAAATACTGACTGTGGAAGAATAGGAGGAAGATATTCAGCTTTTTCACGCTTATTGTACAGTAAAAACAAGGCATGGTTCAGTATTTATAAAGATCAGCAACAATACAAGCCTCAAATCAGGCTCATGCAGCACAAAGAGACTGGAAAACAAAAACCGTAGAAAAACGTAATGTGCTATTTTGTGCATGACTTGTAAAACACATTCTCGTAGACAGAACAAACATAGGACATTACTTTATTGTAATTGGATTAATACATATCATCAACAATGAAATACAAACATAATGATTGTGCAAACTGTTCAGGAATAAAGGACGCACAGATGCAAATGTGTCAGTGCTGACAAATCCGTCGTTAAAGGGTTAAAGAAGACATGATTATTTAAATATTAAATTGATTTAAGACACATGGACTAGTCTGCTGTGATGTAGGATTTCCTAATGCCTTGCTCCTCTGCCCCTGCAGCACTTTACCTCGCAGAGAGAAGACTTTGAGGGAACTAGAGAAGGAATCCTGGTCTGGCTGACAGAGATGGACCTGCAGCTCACAAACGTGGAACATTTCTCTGAGAGCGACGTGGAAGACAAGATGAAACAGCTCAACGTAAGAGCAAACAACAGTTTTCATCCTCAGCCTTTTTTTACCCTCTGTTTCAAATTTTTTTTTACTTTTTTGGGGAAAAAACTGTTACACACCACTATTTTTTATAACTATTGGGTTGATAACTCAACAAAAATGTCTGCACCCTCAGTCTCCACACAACAGAAATTGGTTTGTTGTCTTGGGGAAACAAAGTGCTTAGAAGAGGACAAAAATTTATTTGATATTTATGATTGTCTAATTAATTTCCCATTTTTTTTCTGTCATGTGTTTTTGTGTACGTGAGAAATTTAATTTTACAAAGTGAAGTTGAAGCTCAAAGAACTATCCCTCAATGTAGTGTAGGGTAGCGGTTCTCAACCTGTGGGTCCAGACCCCAATGGGGTCGCGAGATGATTACTAGGGGTCGTAAATTCATTTTGGAAAAACTTAACAAAAAAATCTGCCAATGAATTAAAAAAAAAAGAAATTATTTGAATCTTGACAAGCAAATTTTGATGATCTTTTTTGACTTGTTTCAAGCAAATCAGATGATATTTTTGTCTTTAGATAACTCAAAATAAGACATATTTATGCACTGGTCAGTTAAATGTGGCTCACATTAAGAATAAAGAGACTTTTATTTTTTTAAAGCTTAAACACTTGACTTTAGAATCAGAAGAATCAGGATCAGCTTTATTGCCAAGTATCTTCAAAAAGCATATAAAGAGTTTGACTTCGGTTTCAACTGTGCTCTCATTGTGCAAAAACAAGTATGAATAAACATTAAATAGCAAATATAGTTTCAGTTTTTACAAAATATAAAGGAGTTCATGAACAATTGCTCATTGATCTTGTTCAGGTGAAACTCTGCAGTTTTGATTATACAAAATCTTAGGAAAATAATGAAGCAGGAAGCAACTTAAACAACCCTGCCTGAAATGTTGTATTTTAATATCAGCTAAATTATTCCAAAATGATTTGGCGACCCTCAGAAATCATCTCGCCGCCCCCATTAGGGTCAGGACCCACAGGTTGGGAAACATATTGTGGTTTTATATTGCAAATAAAACATGTTTAAACAGTTAAAGGGATGGTGTAATAGCAAAATAAGCAGCTCATGTTTCAGGGCAACAACAAAGTTGTGGATCACATCATGAAATAAATCTTTTCTCTCACTCTCCTCTCATTGGTGCAGGGCTTCCAGCAGGAAATCACCCTGAACACCAACAAAATCGACGCCCTGATCGTGTTCGGGGAGAACCTGATCCAGAAGAGCGCTCCTCTGGACGCCGTGTTGATCGAGGACGAGCTGGAGGAGCTGCACTCCTACTGCCAGGAAGTGTTTGGACGAGTGGCGAGATTCCACCATCGCCTGGTCAACAGACGCCCGGTAAGTCCTGTGATCAACGTTCTTCTAAAATCTGTTAAAATTCCTCTGACAGTGAGTAACTTTTCCTCTTCCTGACGTCGAAGGTTCTGGAGGAGGAGAGGGAGCTGTCAGACCGAGACACCGACCACGACGACGCCCCCGAACTGACCAACGGATCCTCCTGGAGCGAGTCTAGGAGGAAAAAGGAGGAGGAGGAAGTTCCATCAGGAGGGGGCGGAGTCTCGGCGGGACGTCAGGTCATGTGTCACCTCTTAGCGCCCCCTCTGGAGAGGTCGGGGAGAGAAACCCCCGTCAGCGTGGACTCCATCCCTCTGGAGTGGGACCACACGGTCGACGTGGGAGGATCTTCGTCGCACGAGGACGACGAAGACGCCACATTCTTCAGCGCGTTGTCAGGTGATTCTCATCAGACAGATTTTAGTTTCATCACTGCAGAATCTTAAAGGGTGATGATTGTAGAGTTACACACAAATAACAACATGTCTCCACATTTAGCCCTAAAAAAATCACTTTTTTCAGTTGTAGAGAAATATTTGTGAAATATATTCGTCAAATATTGTATAAAAATGTTGAATGGTATAGAGAAATGTTACAAACAATTGTCCTGATTCATAATATTTAACTGTAATTCTTAAAATTTAGTTAACTTTCCACATATTTAGCTAAAACTAAATACTAATCTCAGATTTGTTGAGCTAAAGTTCTAAATATTTGCTAAGATTTCAAAATATTTAGTCAAAATTTCTGCATCTTGAGCAAAGATTTCTAAATATTTAGTCAGGATTTCTAAATAATTTTTCAAGAGTTCTAAATATTAAGAAAGATTTCTTAATACTCAAGATTTCTGAATATTTAGTCAAGTTTTCTTAATCTTGAGCAAAGAATTCTAAATATCGTGCAAAATTTTGTTAATACTCAATGTTTCTAAATATTTAGTCAATATTTCCTAATTTTCTAGTCAAAAACTCTAAATATTTAGTCAGGATTTTTAAATATTTAATGAAGATTTCTAAATCTCATGCAAAGATTTCTTAATATTTAGTCAAGAATTCTTACTACTGTGCAAAGGTTTCTTAATACTCAAGATTTCTGAATATTTAGTCAAGTTTTCTTAATATAAAGTCAATATTTCTTAATTTTCTAGTCAAATTTTCTAAATATTTAGTCAGGAATTCTTAACATTGTGCAAAGATTTCTTAATACTCAAGATTTCTAAATATTAAGTTGAGTTTTCTTAAACTTGAGCAAAGAATTCTAAATATTTCTAATATTTCTAGTCAAGAATTCTAAATATTTAGTCAGGATTTCTAAATATTTAATGAAGATTTCTAAATCTCATGCAAAGATTTCTGAATATTTAGCTTTTGCAAATTTACACTTTTGCCCACCTGATTTAAAAATCTTGACTAAATATTTAGAAATCTCAGATAAATATTTAGTTTTACCTAATATTTAGAATGTAAACTAAATGTATAGAACAAGGATTCCCAACCTGTGGTCCGTGGCCCCCTGGTGGGCCGCGAGGGTGCTGCAAGCGGGCCGCCAAATCATCTCCAAAATAGTTAGATTACATGAAGATAAAAACGTACTGAACAACGCATTAAATGTTTAAACTCAGTAATGTTTATGAGGATTTTAACTCTTCAGATACCAAACAGCTTCTGGTATGTTATTTAATTGCTCCTGTCACATTTTTAACTCACTGTGGCATCGTTTTCCTTGACAAAGTGAAGTCCTGCTCTTCTATGGGTTCCGAAAAAATTCAAAGGACTTTTTTAGGTGCAAATACATGGTGTACATTCATTATTTAAAGCTTGATGGAAGCAGAATTTTATTTCTTTTTTTCAGAATTTAACTAAAGCAAACAGTTGATTTTCTGTAAATTTTCAAAGAGAACATTAGAATCAAGGCAACGTTGATAAACTTCTCATTTTTTTTCGTTCTGTTAACGCATATTGTTGACGTCATGATACATTCAGGTACCCTGGGAAACTTGAAAATATGACAATTTGCCAGTTTTTTCAGCTTCTGGATCGGACAAATGGTTTGTAAATGCCAGATTTAAAAATAAAGTAATTTTTTTTTCTGCAGGTTTGGTATCCCAACGATTTAGCATGTTAAAATATTCATATATATTTTAAAAAGTTAACTGAGAAAGCATAAATAGCTTCTGTATTTATGGGGTCGGAGATGGGCTGCAAAATGTTTTGAGACTTAAAAATGGGCCCTGAGTTGAAAAAGGTTGGGAACCACTGATATAGAAACATAACTAAATATTTAGAATCAGGACATTTAGATTTAATTTAACATTTTGATAAAACTCAACATTTATAGATAATACTTGACAAATATATTTCACAAATATTTCTCTAATTCTGAATAAACAGTTGTTTATTTATTTATTTGAGTTGTTTGCACCTAAACAATCGCCCCCTATAGTGTCTGTGGTTTGTATTTTTTAATAATTCCTCCTGAAACAGCTTCTTGAGTAAACAGCTGGCGAACGCCGAACGCTGACCCTGACTCTTTCTTCCAGATGTGAAGGTCACAGAGAGCTCAGAGTCCTTTGTTAGAGCGACGGTCAGAGCGATGAACGAAGCCTCCGGTAGTTTCTCTGCTTGCTTCTCTGTTTGCTCACAAACCTGCGTCTTTTATATTTCCCTAGCAACCAGCTCTGATCCAGCTGAACCACATCGTTCATTTCACATCACATTCACCTGTTTTCATCTGCAGCATGAGACACAGATGAGGCTGCAACGTTTTCATTTACAGAAAAATGTTTAATGAAAACATGGAGACTGCATGAAAGTGGATGTTTCATTCTGAGCTTTTTATGTTTGATTGATTTCTTTTCAACCAGAAGTCCATGGAGGTTAGAGAAGAAATGACATCTAAACTCTTCTTTATCCCCTGACTCTGAGAAACAGTCGGATTTAAACGTGTCTTTATTTATTTTGTAATGTAGTAGCTCTCTGGCAGTGGTGTGCACAGAGGGGGGGGGGCAGCGGGGGTTGGTGGCCCAATTCTTTGCTGCTCCCTTGGGGGCCAAAAGGGGCTAAAGTGCCCTCTCTGGTGCCATAATGCATGTTGTAGGTGACAAAATTTGCGCTAAAGTGCCTTTTTAAAGCCAAAACCTGAACTTGAGTGCCCTCCTGGTTGGGTAAATACACTTATATACTTATTTTTTTTTTATCTCTTGCACATTTATAAAGCTGTGAAAACTGGAAAAAGTGCAAATTTAACACCAGCCTGAATAGCGCTTCTTTATTTCTGCAACTTTTCATGATAACATTTTATTTATAGCACTCTTTTAAAAACTCAAAGACACTGTAGGATTGTTAAAACCAATTCTCAACAATGGACAAAGACAAAATTACACAGCAAAACTCTTTGATTAAAAACACACAAGAAACGATATATAATTAAACCTTAAAATGAATCAATAAAAAATTATTTATGCTTATACGCATATGAACATACATTTAAACACATACATTCACATATGAGATTCAAATTACTATATTTATACAACGACTTGGAGGGTGTTAAATGCTCTGATTTGTTATTTTTCTGTTGTGTTGTTAGTGGCTGCCATATTGAGTTAAATAATTCTAAATTTCTGAAAGTACATTTTAAGTCCTAGTTGCAGTTTTTTACCTTTTCCAATAGAGGATCAATATTTCCCAGAGCTGAAAACAGACACATACGTTCATTTTTCTCTCTCTCTCCTCTGGACTTCTGCAGTTTTTGCATGATTGTCACAGATGCTCTGTTGTTGTGCATGTCAGAACATGTGAAACACTTTTGTTTGGATGCTCTGGAGTTATTTTTTCCTCTTTCAGTAAGATGTAAATTTCTTCTTGTGAGGTTTCTTGGTGTTAAACCCTCTCTTCTTCTCTGTGTCCTCAGTGAAATCCGTCACCGACCCCCCCAGCTGGCACCAGCCCGGCTCCCCGGAGAGGAAACGAGTTCCTCGAGATCTCCTCCGAGGCCTGAGCTCGTCACCCACGCACACGGGCGCCGCTCCGTTCCACCAGCAGGGCTACGTAAGGACACGCTACAAAATACTGAAAAGCTCCCCGGGAGTTAAATCCAGCCTGTTAAAGAGATGAGTGTGTGAGATTTAAAGTGTGTGTGTGTTTCAGGCTAAGCTCATGTCGGAGTGCAGCGGCAGCATCAACACGGTGAAGAGAGTGAAGCTGATCCTGAATGACGAGGAGGAGTTAGACGACCCCGGTTTGACCAGCAGCACGGCGGACAAACAGACCAGCACGGGTACGCCGCAAAGATCCTCTATTCAGACAGAGAGCGAGAGGTCTCACTCTGAGTTAAAAACAGAAGACGATAAAAAAAGTTGAATTTTGATCCAGAAAGAAAACCACTCACTGACTTTCTTTAATCCTGATTAAACATCACCAGGTTTTAAAATTCCAAAAATAAATGAAAAACACAAAGCTACCCTCAGAGGCTGAAAACAGTAATCCCTCTCAGTGTGTTTTAAAACGCCGCTCGCTGTTTCTCTGCAGGCGTGATCGAGCGCTGGGAGCTGCTCCAAGCTCAGAAGTTCAACAAGGAGACAGACATCAAGCAAGACCTGGAGCAGTGGCAGAAGCTGAACTCTGACCTCTCTGATGTCACGTCCTGGTTGGGCCGAGTGCTGCCGGAGCTGGAGAGATTACAGCGAATCGCACCGTCTACGAGTATACGAGACATTAAAGTCAACATCAGGAAACTGAAGGTGAGTGAAGGATCTGAACGACTGATGATGGGAAGAGTCAAATTAAGAAGCAACACAAACGTTTCTGTTCTGTCTGTCGTTTCCAGGAGATGCAGAAAACCTTCAACAGCTACAAGTGTCTGATGATCTCCGTCAACCTCAGCAGTCGCCAGTTCCTGCGCGGCGACAGCGCCGAGCTGCGGGAGCTGCAGGAGGCTCTGGGCTCGGCCAATCAGAGCTGGACGCAGGCCTGCGGGGGGCTGGAGAGCTGGGAGAGAAGGCTGCACTCGGCGCTCATGCAGTGTCAGGTAATTGAGGAAGATGTTTGTGGAAAGAAAGTGTTTGACATGTTTCACCATTGGATGAAGAAGATTGTTTGTGTGTCTGAGTGCTCTCACTTTGCAACAGTGGTGTGCGCAGAGGGGGGTTGGCCCAAACGTTGAAAAACAAAACATACCCTAAAGTGCCCACCTTGGAGCCAAAACAAAGTCTGAAGTGCCCTAATGGTTGGTAAACCGCACTCACCTGCCTCTTTTGGCTGGTAAAAACATGATAAACTGCCCCTCCTTGGAGCCAAAACCCATGTTAAGGTCCTCTGAAGAGCCAAAGCATGAGCTGAAGTGACCTCTTGGTGCCAAAATGTACTGGACTACCCTTTTGGGATTCAAAACATGCTGAAGTGACCTCCTTTGGGAGCCAAAATAAAGTCTGAAGTGCCGTCTAGTTGGAAAAGCACATTCATATACCTTTTTAGTTTGTGAAAACATTCAAAAACTGCCGAAACACATACCAAAGTGCCCTCTTAGAAGCTTAACCTGCTAAAGTTCTCTCTAGGGTAGTGGTTCCCAACCTTTTTCAATTCAGGGCCCCTTAAGTCTCAAAAATTTTTTCGCAGCCCACCTCTGACCATATAATTATGGGGGCTGTATCGTGCCTTGTTAGCGCTTGATTTGTAACAAAGACCTGAAATGTAAGAAAAAAATCATTATTTTGGGCTTTACACTATTGACCAGTTACTACATTGTCTACGACTCGGGTCTTCCATTTTCAGTAAACGGGTGCTATATTGTTGAACAATTTACAACCCAGTCACTAATATCAGAACCCTATATGTTGTAAACAAATTAGTTTAAAGTCCCAAAACAATTTAAACCCCAGTACAATGTACAACCCGAAATTGAAGCCGTCTTCAAGGACTTTTCTTATATACAAACGTTTGAAACATTATTCTGTACATTTGTATCTTTATATAATTACCCTTCATTAAAACTCAGACTATTTTGAAAATGATTTGGCGGCCCACTTGCAATATCTCCGCGGCCCACCAGGGGGCCACGGACCACAGGTTGGGAATCACTGCTCTAGGGCAAAACTACAAGTGTTCTTTTGAGAGCCAAAACAGGCACAAGTGTCATCCTGGGAGCCAAAACGTGAGCTAAACATGTTCTGAAGTACCTTCCTGGGAGCTAAAATTACTTCAGTGCCCGATCATGAGCCAAAACGCACGCCAAAGTGCCCTTTTGGAAGCAAAAATGTTCCAAACTGCGCTTTTGTTGTGCAAAAGTAAACCCCTCTTTAGAGTGGCATCCTGGTTGGCAAAACAATGATTTCCCCCTTTGGCTTGTTAAAGTATGACAAACTGTTCTCCTGGGAGCCAAAGCCCACGTGCTGTATGTTTGAAACCTCAGATTTGCCATTTTTAGCCCCTGTAACCTTTGACCTTCTGTTTTTTCTTCTGTTCTTCTCTCAGGAGTTTCATGAGTCGCTGCACTCTCTGCTCATGTGGCTCGCTCAGGCCGAGAACAAACTCAGCGCCGTCAACGTCAACGACGGCTCCGTCTCACACCTGGTTCTCCTGGTTCAGCAAAAATCACTGAAGGTGAGCGAAAAAACCACGATGCACAAAAATCAAGATGAGAATTGTTTCTTCAACTCTTGGATTTACTCTTACGTGGTGCTCGCTCAGCATTTACAAACTAGATCAGGAGTTCCCAAACTTTTCAGCCTGTGACCCCCAAAAATAACAGTGTTGGAGACTAAGTGGACAAAAGCAGACAAAAACAAACTCAATTTAACTATTCGGTAGAAAATTTATAGACTAATGTGCACTTTTCTGTGTTCACTGAATCAAACTTCGACAAAGAAATGTGGAAAACAGATAAAACATTTTCTGTTTGCATCATTTTATACTATCTTTAAACCCTAGTTTTTCATATGTAAAAAGTTTATTGTGGAACCATCCATGTACTTTTCAAGCAACTTCATGGGAAAATAACTTTTGAAATCAGGTCAAACTGACCCAAAGAAAACACATTTCTAACTTCATGGAAACCGATAAGTAACTACAAGTTCGACCTTTGAGTTTCTAACTTCTGGAAATGTTTGGAATCTTTGGTTTTGAGGATTAAATTCTGTCTGTGTGCCCCCACAGAAAAGCAGAATAATTCTCCTCAAAGCTCCTTTAGTTGTTAGAAAATGATTGAAGATTTTCAGTATTACAAGCATTAAAAATCAGCAGTTATTAGATTGTTTTTTTGTTTAACTCTGCTCTTCCCTGACTCCTCTGCTCTCTGTCGCCCCCTGCTGTCAGGCTCTGCAGGAGGACCTCCGTGGTCGTCAGCAGCAGGTCTCCTCCCTGCAGGAGATCTCCTCTCAGCTCCTCCTGGAGGCCACGGAGGAGGACAGCATCGAGGCCAAAGAGAAAGTCCACGTCATCTGCAACAAGCTGCGTCTGCTGCTGCGGCAGGTGGCGTCCGACCTGAGCGCGCTGCGGGGAAGACTGGTGAGTCCGGTCTGGTTCTTATCAACCAACGACTGTTTTTCACCGAGCAGAGAGAGATTAGATCAGCTGAGCGTCTCATTACACTGATACGATCTTTGAGCTCTGTTTGAAAACACCAAAACACAGATTTTCAACGTCTCTTTGCTGAAGTTGTTTTTTATTAATGTGATGAATTTATGAGCTGAAGCTTCTCTGAAATCCACAAAACACTCACGCAGCAAAATTATTTAAAAACACTGCAACTCTTTTTTTGTATTTTTGCTCTAAATGTCACCAAAACCTGAGCCTCTTGCATGAAATTGACGGGGAACTAGTTGGAAGAAAATTGCAATTTTTTCTTTCGACCTGCAGGAAATTCATACTTTCATCACTTATATCAACAAATTATTTCACTTTTTTCCCAAAAGCTGCCTGAAAATTGTTCAAAATTGCTTATTTCTAAAGTTACTGAGATAATTTGGGTCAGAAAATCAAAAAATCTGAGCTTGTTTGCTTTTTAATCTGTTTATAAAGTTACAATCTCTGCTCCTCACTCAGATAAGTCATTAAGAAGTTAAATAAAAAGTGGTTTACAGGATGTTTTTCAGTAAAGAATAAGACATAGAATAAGACATAAACACTTAGATTTCAGTTTTTGCTGTGTAATTATAAAGGATACAAATCCTACATTTCCCATAATGCATTGTTGAGTGACATTAACGCTGCAGATTCAGAGTGTTAGGATTTGAAGTCAAAGAATCAAAAGTTGGAGACAAAGTTTAGATGTTTTTCTACTCTGATTTTCTTTTTAACTCCTCTGTTTTTGTCACTTTTGCAGAGAAAACCTTCGTTAAAAAGATGAATTATTTCAGTCTGACTGTGATGTCAGAGTTAGTTTTTGTTAGAGACCGTTGAGTGTGAACCAGTTCAGTTTTTAATCTGATGTTTTCGTCTCTGTGACTCAGGAAACCGGCTCCACCAGCTCTGAGATCGACAGCATCGGTTTGGGAAGCATCAACGCTCCAACGCTGCTGAGAAAAGTAAAGCTCAACTTTCACCTTTTTTCTTTCTGTTGTTTTTTTTTTCAGTAAAGAATCATATTCATTCAGCTCCTAAATGTTTAAATCTGTATGGGTCAATGACGTGACGTCCCTTTTTTTGTGTCTGAGTGCAATATTTCCTTCCATCATGAATTGAGTATTTCATCACATGTATTTCTTTATTCTAAGAAACCTGTGTTATTTGAACACATCTTTAAACTATTAAAATACAACATGTTTTTTTGTGTTTTGGTCAGGGTGATGCAACCGTAACATTAGACTTTTATTTTAAAGTGAAGAGAATAAAACAGGAAACAGGAAACTGCATCAGCCAGAGGAGCCCAAATGACATTTGTGACCAAGTGGAAAAGTTTGTAGATTTCTCTGAAATACTGATAAAAAAGGTTTTTTCACTTCATTGGTGACTGGAACAATTTCCATGTCAGGTGGTACAACCAATGTAATAATGTGAAATGTTATTTTAACATCAAATTATTTATCTTATTCACAAATAAAAGAAATGAAACACACAAAATGAAAATGTATGAGTCACTACAGACACTTGAGAGATACTTGCCAATAATTTCACACAGAAAAAATAACAGGAACATATAAATATATTTTCATATATTTGGTTGCACCACCTGACATTTTTGGGTGCTCAAATTAAAAATACTAAAAAATAATGAACCTAAAAACTTTGAAATGTTGGTCAACTACTGAAATCTGTTAGAAAAAATAATTCTTCTCTCAGAAATATGTTTTTATCCATTTTCAAAGAACTTTTTAAAAATACGTTTTTAGACCCTCTTTTTGTCATTGACCCATACAAATCTGCAGAAAATGACTTTTTCAGGATCAGGATTGACGCCTTAATCATACAAACACATGAACCACATTTGCAACATTGCAGCATTTAAACATCAACATCACAAACAAAGCGTGAAATTTTATTTTTTAAATCTTTGTCTCATGATGTTTGTTTGTCGCTGCAGGAGACGGCGAATCTTCAGGCTGCTTCTCTGGGACAACCAGCAACGAGAAGGTAAAACTCAACCAAACACTTTACCTGTGTTAAGTTTATCCTTTACTATCAAAGTTTCATGTCCCTTAAATCAGCGCTTCTCAACCTTTTAGAGTCACAACCCCCAGTTTAACATGCATGGGTTATTTATTTATTTATTCTTTTGAGTGAAAGAAAACAAAAATCAACACATACTAATTAAATCCTTAACAACACAGTGGAGAGGAAAACAGCCTGTGTTTCATTTTGAACGTTTATGTTGCCAAACCTGAAAAGAACGAGTCAGCGTTTTTGTCTTTCTATTTTTGTGTGAGAGTTTTTTTTTGGCTCTTTATAAATTTTATACAGTCAATCAGGCAGAAACAGTTCAGTTCACATTCACCAAAACTGCAAAAACTGAAATATAATCAAGTGTTTATGTCTTAATTTTAGTAAAAACTGTCTTTTTTTCTTGATATGAGCCACATTCAGTCCAGAAAAATGTCTCATTTCAAGTTTTTCAGGACAAAAATGTTGTCTGATTTGCTTGAAACAAGTAAAAAAATCACCCAAATTTGCTCGTCAAGTTTCTTGAAATGCAAATAATGTTTAAAACAAGAAACTTTTTTTATTTTTAATTCCATTTGCATTTTATTTTATTCATTTCAAGTATTTCGGACCTGATTTTCTACCATTAAAGAGAAAAAAAGTTGTCTGATTTGCTTGAAACAAGTAAAAAAAAAAATCCCCCAAATTTGCTCGTCAAGTTTCGTAAAATGCAAATAATGTCTTAAGTTGAGAAACTTTATTTTTTTAACTCTGTTGGCAGATTATTTTGACTTTTTTTCCAGCAATTCAGGCAACATTTTTGTCTTTAAATAATTTGAATAGTTGAATGTGGCTCATATTAAAACTAAAAAGACAATACCTGTTAAATATAAGGCATAAAAACTTGCTTAGATTTTAGTTTTTGCAGTGAAAAATACAAAGAAGTTCATGAACTCATTAAATTAGTTCAGGTAAAAACACAACAGTTCATATTAAACAAACTTAGCTGATACAAAAAGTTTTGGGAAAATAATAAAGCAGAAAACAACTTTGACAACCCTGCCTGAAATGTTGTAATTTCAAGACAAAAATGTCGTCTGATTTGCTTGAAACAAGTAAAAAAAAAAATCACCCAAATTTGCTTGTCAAGTTTAAAACAAGAAACCTTTTTTTTTTTAACTTGTTTCAAGCAATTCAGACGTCATTTTTGTCTTTAAATAACTTGAAATAAGACATTTTTCTGGGACTGATCAGTTGAATGTGGCTCATATTAGGAATAAAAAGACATTTTTTGCTAAAAATAAGACATAAAAACTTGATTAGATTTCAGTTTTTGCAGTGAAAAATACGAAGATGTTGATTGAACAAACTTAGCTGATACAACAAGTTTTGGAAAAATAATGAAGCAGAAAACAACTTTAACAACCCTGCCTGAATTTTTGTTAATTTCAAGACAAAAATTTCGTCTGATTTGCTTGAAACAAGTAAAAAAAAGAATCAGCCAAATTTGCTCGTCAAGTTTAAAACAAGAAACCTTTTTTTTTTTTTTTACTTGTTTCAAGCAATTCAGACGTCATTTTTGTCTTAAAATAACTTGAAATAAGACATTTTTCTGGGACTGATCAGTTGAATGTGGCTCATATTAAGAATAAAAAGACAGTTCTGACTAAAAATAAGACATAAAAACTTGATTAGATTTCAGTTTTTGCAGTGCACAACTCGTTTAAACTCGTTCAGGTAAAAACACTGAAGTTTAGATTAAACAAACTTAGCTGATACAATAAATTTTGGAAAAATAATGAAGCGGGACACAACTTTAACAACTCTGGCAGAATTAAAGACATAAATGACGTCTGATTTGCTTGAAACAAGTAAAAAAAAAAAAAATCACCCAAATTTGCTCCTCAAGTTTCTCGAAATGCAAATAATGTTTAAAACAAGAAACTTTTTTTTTACTTGTTCAAGCAATTCAGACGTCATTTTTGCCTTAAATAACTCAAAATAAAGCTTTTTCTGGACTGATCACTTGAATGTGGCTCATATTAAGAATAGAAAAAACAATAAATTGCAAAGAATAAGACATAAAAATGATTAGATTTCAGTTTTTGCAGTGCACAACTCGTTTAAACTTGTTTAGGTAAAAACACATCAGTTCAGATTAAACAAACTTCGCTCATACAACAAGTTTTGGAAAAATAATGAAGCAGGAAACAACTTTCACAACCCTGCATGAAATTTTGTAATTTAATATTAAACAAATTTCTCTAAAATGATGTAGTGACCCCCAGAAATCATCTCGCGACCCCATTAGGGTCAGGATCCACAGGTTGAGAACAGCTGATTAAATAGATTTAAGCTGCTCTGCTGGTTTTTCCTGAGCTTTTATTCCTCCGTTATCTTCAGTACATGAGTAGTTTGTGATGATCTTGTGTAACCGTGTCTCTCCTCTGGTTCCTGTGGTTCCTGTGGTTGGTTCAGGGAGGACAGGAGGGACTCGTCCCCAACTCGGCCGCTCTTCTACCGGGTTCTGCGCGCTGCCTTCCCCCTCCACGTCCTCTTCCTGCTGCTGCTGGTCCTGACCTGCCTGGTTCCTCTGTCCGAGGAGGATTACAGCTGCACGCTCTCCAACAACTTCGCCCGCTCCTTCTACCCCATGCTGCGCTACACCAACGGCCCGCCGCCCACATGAGGCCACGCCGGCGTCAGCGTCATGGAGATCTTCGGACTGAAAACTCCTCCTGAGGCCACGTCAGCTTCACGGAGCGTAAAGATGCACTGCTTTCTCCCTCTGAAGGCCTCATCTCTGCTGTTATTTATTCTCTGTGGAATTCTAACGTCTAAACACAAAAAGCCATATCACCGATTTGTTTCTGTGCCACCAAACGTCCCCACGAACCATTGAAAAGATTTATTTTATTATCCAACGATTTTTCTACTGGACACTTTCTAACCAAAGCACCCACTCGACGCAGTTTTTTCACAGGCAGCCACTTGTTGATTTTGTACAGAGCAGCTGTTTGTTCTTTGACTTAGAGGAATTTAAGAGCTACAGATAAATATATGATTGTTTTTTAAAACCACGGCATCTGAAAACTTGCCTTTCTGTAGCCGACTGTAACTATCAGAGATTCTACTTTTGAAGGATTTTTGTAAATAAGGGAAAAACGATAAAGAGTTAAATTATTGTTTTGGACTTTTTGAGTGTGGCACTGAAACCCCTGAGGGGAATTAGCTCCAGCTGCTTTTTTTAAAGCGTCGTTTGAGGCTTTTTGGAGTCAGGTAGCTGCCGTGTATTTTGGTTTTAAACGTCAGGTATTTTCCTATAAATGTGTCAGTCGTTTCAAAAAGAAAGATCCTTTTGTTAAAGCTGCACTTGGAGATTTTTGACCACTAGGGGGCGAAAAGTCAAAACACACTGAGAAACTTTACAACTGTTTGTGTCAGAGATTTTAAATGCAGACCAATCAGATATCAGATATAAAATAACTCAGTTTTAGATTTTTTTTTATCAAAGTCAGATTAAAAAAAAACTGCTGATGCTTCTTAGCGCCAAAATGCCAAATATCGGCGCCGATTATCAGCTTTGGTGGATAATTGGTTGATCCTACAGAAGTGGATTGGAGCCAAATTTGATGGAAAAAATAATTTTGTGGGAATTAAGATCAAAGTCTAAATGTTGGAATTAAGTCTA
The DNA here is from genome assembly GCA_008086565.1 of Thalassoma bifasciatum. Classification (NCBI taxonomy): domain Eukaryota; kingdom Metazoa; phylum Chordata; class Actinopteri; order Labriformes; family Labridae; genus Thalassoma; species Thalassoma bifasciatum. The sequence goes on along the minus strand of RPOG01000462.1, from coordinate 169,329 downwards.
AACTGTGACTTTATGGTTGAAATTTCGAGAATAAAGTCGATTCTTAGGGAATTAAGTCGAAATTACGATATTAAAGTGAAACTGAAAACAAAAGAGCTGAAGTTTTGAAATTTCAAGAATAAAGTCAAAATTCAATTCTGTAATTTGAGTTAAAATTTCAAGAGAAAAGTCGAATACAAGTGAAATTTTGAGATTGAAGACAAAATTTTGAGAATAGAGTCAAATTGCAATTTTGAGAATGAGGTTGAAATTTGGGGTTTAGAGTCAAATTAACAAGAGCGAAGTTTAAATGACGACATTAAAGTTGAAATTTCAAAACTTTGAGAATTAAGTCAAATAGAAATTTCAACCATAAAATCAAATCTTAGGGAATTAAGTCGAAATGACGATATTAAAGTGAAAATGAAAACATAAGAGCTGAAGTTTTGAAATTTCAAGAATAAAGTCGAAATTCAATTCTGTGATTCAAGTTGAAATTTCAAGAGTAAAGTCGGATCGACAAGAATAAAAGTGAAATTTGGAGATCGAAGACGAAATTTTGAGAATAGAGTCAAATTGCAATTTTGAGAATGAAGTCGAAATTTTGGGAATAGAGTCAAATTATCAAGGGGAAAGTTTAAATGACGACATTAAAGTTGAAATTTCAAAATTTCAAGCATAAAGTCAAAATGCAACTTTAAGAGTAAAGCCACAATTTTGAAAATGAGGTCGAAATTACTGTTAAAGTTGAAATGATGACATGATTTAAGATGAAATGTCAAGAAAACAGAGGAAATGACGAAATTTAATTCAAACAAAAGACATTAAAGTGGAAATTTTGAGAATTAAGTCGAAATACAATTCTGTGATTAGAGACAAAACTTCAAGAATAAAGTCAAAAATTCCACAGTAAAATTGAAGAATGGCTACTTAAATTTTTTATTTTTTTTGAATTAAGTGAAATTTACAAAAACAAAGTTGAAATGACGGCATTAAAGCTTGAATCTCAAAATTTCAAGAGTAAAGTCAAAATGCATTTACAAGAATGAAGCAAAACTTTGAGAATTAAGTCGAAATTTTGGACAGAAAGTTGAAATTTCAAGAATATAAGCACTTTGGGGACTAAAGTCAATTTTGAGAATTTTTTTTTTTCCCACCACCAAAATTGGCCCTAACCCACTTCCGTCCTACAAACTAACGTCTGAATGAAGTTTTAATCTACAGAGTAAAGAAGCTGATTCTCAGTGTGTTTGATTTACTTTGGTGCAGTTTTAAAGGCATTAATCTGACACTGATGTAGCATCATAAAAAGGGAGCAGCAAAAAAAAAAAACACACTGCCATAAAGCTGCAGCATCATTTCTGTGTAAAAATATTTATATTTATGTAACTTTAACCCTTTAGGTGTCAGAGTGTGATTTTAAAACTTATGTCCAGCTGCTTTAAATCTTCCGTTTTCACATCTTTGAAGAAGAACATGAATGTAAACATTTGTTTCAGGCTCTGAATGAAGCTGATCATTAAACGTTGGAGCTCGGTTTGGTTTGAAAGTGTTTTTGTACATAAGCTCAGCCTCACACCCAGAAGAACAGAAACAAACAAGACACAGTGTGTAAAGTTTGATTTATTTTGTGAAGTCTTATTTATGGGATGTATAGATTGTCTTTTTTTTTTTTTTTTGATTGACAATAAACGTGTTTGCCATGATCTGAGACTGAACGTTTCAATATTTCTGAGATAAAACTTCAACAGTCGCAGACGGATCCATGTTTGTTTGGTACAAAGAGCCAGGAAACATTTTCAGCATCAGACTTAAATGTGTGTGTTTGTGTGTGTGTGTGTGTGTGTGTGTGCATGCATATACAAGCCACAGACATCTAGAAAGAAAGGACAGTGAGTGTGTATCTGTCTATCAGAAGTGGAAGGAGAACGTGGAGCTAAAGCTGGATTTACACTGAGACTGACACAAAAAAACAAACTTTTCAAGTTCTTATCAAATATTTTCTTATCAAATCAACAAGATTAAACCTGGATGGCACCAAACTGTGATTCTCATCTTTAAAGAGAAGTTGTGAGTTAAAAAAAGTGGATGTAAAAGTCTACACTGATTTTGTTATAATTAGAGTTTTGTGATGTAAAAAAATGAAACCAAGATAAAGAACTTCAGAACTTTTTCCACCTTTAATGCAACCAAAAAACTGTTCAGCTCAATGAAACTTGAAAACTGATCTAACTGAAAACTTGTCAACACCTGTCGTAGCTGAAACACCCCTGGTAGATTATCCTAATGTTTTCTTCGGAGACGGTTACACAAGAGTAGTTTTCGGGAGAAACTCTTAGGTATTGTTGCGTTTCAGCCGACCTAAACGCAAATTTTTGAAATTAGCCTCCAGGATGGAATTTTTCTGAAATGCTGTTTCCTTGTAAACAGCAAGCTGACATTTCTAGTAAAAATGCTGACGTCATGCTTTGCTCTGTGCATGCGCGAAACCGAACGCCAACAACAACAGTGACCTACAGTTTCCTTCTTCTGCTCCTCAATCTACTGACTGACTTCTACCAAAATGAGCATTTATTGCACTTTTTCTGCAATTAGAGGAAAAGTTTTTAGTATAAACTCCAGATGATCAGCTCACCTCTTCTTCAGCTTCTACACTGTTGTTGTGTAAACAGCTCCTCCAGTTATATCGCCATCTTCAGGCCTGACATGCGTACTACAGCGGTTTAAGTCCCTGAGCATTTCCGTGTAGGCGCAGATTTTTTTTCCGCGGCTTTTTTTTGCATTTTAGGGTGAAACACTATGAAGCGTTGTCGTATAATCGGGGCCTAAGTGGGTGGGGAGTCCAAACTTTTTTCAGACATTTGATGCTGGGAAAATAAACAAGGGCTGGCGGCTCTTCCTGACATGCTCATTAACGCTGACAGTAATATACATGCAAAAAAAAGCAGTGTCTTAGTTTAGTCAAACATACTTTCGCCATTATTACAGAAATATGTAATAAAACCTCACCTGGAAAAAAAAAAATCATCATTTTTCTATGGCAGGATCAGAACCTAGACTTTATCATGATTGTTTTGAAAACTATTACAAAAACATTTTAGCCACAAATATTTCTCATCCTGCATCCTGAACAATTTTTCATTTTTCTTTTGTTTTTTGCATAATTTTTTGCACATTTTTTGCATCACGCCCGGTGCATTTCTTTAATCACCTTAAGACAAAACGCGCGGAAAAAAGACACCCGAGGTCCATACGAGCAAACGCGCGTGGTTCTGTTACTTTTTTTCCATCCACGCAGAGTCCATTGGCCTCCATTCCCAAACTGCAGGGGGCGCTGTATCCCAAACACACGTCTACAAGAGGCCAAAAAACAACAATACCTTTACGTTTCAACCTAATACTGTTGTTGTATGAACTGGCTTTAAGTGTTTACTAATGGATGAGGCGACAACATGCATGTACATAATTTTTGATCCAAGATATTCCAGGATAATTTAACCACTTCCAGGACACTTGATCTATTTTCTTATTTTCCTAAGTTGGTCAATTGCTTTTTGGGTTTTCCAGGATGCACTGGAACCACATTCTAACTGACTGTGGTCTTATTTTTCTCTACAAAGTGAAGTTCTGCACCTCTATGGGTGTATAGGAAAAATTCAAAGGATTTTTGATGTGCCAATATGTGGTGCATTTACATCATTTAGGGCTTGATGAAAACAGAACAGAATATTTTTGTTATAGAAAATGCACCTTGAGCAAACAGTTTATTTCTGCAAATTTTCAAAGAGGACAAGGCAATGTTGACAAACGTCTTGTGTCTTTCCTGCTCTATTAATGCATGTTTTTGATGTCACTCACAATAAATTCAGATGCCATGGGAAATTTGACAATCTGACAATTTCGCCAATTTTTTCAGGCTTCGGATTGGACAAATGGTTTATAAATGCCAGTAATTTAAAGTTATTTTCAGCTACAATGAGGGTCTGTCGCCCCCTTTGACCCCCCTTTGTGCACACCACTGGGTTTTAGGTCACATTAAAAGTGGAAAAAGTTCAGAAATTACTCACCTAGGTCTCATTTTTACATCACAAAACTTTGTGTTATAACTGTCGTGGAGATTTTTGTATCCGCTGTGAACTGTCCCTTTAAGAAAACAGGACGTCTGCTTAAAAGCCGCGTCAGCTTGAATGATTTATGTAAAGTTTCGAAGCGATCGGAGTCACATGTGTCATCGTGTAAATCCAGCCTCAGCTGAAGCAGATAAAGAGAAAGAAAAGCTTCTATTAACAGTCGTTTCTTTAAAAGGCCACAAACTGCTGCTTCTTCTTTCACTGACACGAGAGTAGAAAAAACACTGAAGAGTAAGAGTGAAGGAAAAAAAAACACCACAGTGACAGAAAACACTGCCCTTTCTAACGTCTATGACCTCTGACCCCATGGGAAAGCTCCCCCCGTCTCCACCACATGCACTTTTCTGTAAACCAGCGCTGACGGCTTGTAGATGTCTTGTTCTGGATAAAACACCGAGGTGAAAAAAGATACAAATACCGTTTATCAAAAGAGAGCTCAAACTGACTGGCAGAGGTTCAGCGATGTCCTCCTGAACACCAACTGTAGTGCACATTCACAAGAATATCAACACGCAAAATATACATTCAATCTTCACTTTTCAGACTAAAAACATCTCAACGAGAAAGAAAAACTTCACCTCACGACGGAAACTCGAGTTTTATCCTTTTCTTTTTCTCTTCTCGGTCTTTGGGTGGAGAATAAAAACACTAAGGTTCAGTTTCTCTTACAGTCCCGTCACCTCCAGAGAGTTTTCGATGACGCCTCGATCAGCCGACAGGTATGACCCCACTGACGGACCAGCATCCTCTGCTTCCATGGGCCAGTGCTGCTGCTGCTGCTGATGATGATGGTGGACGTACCTGAGAGGAAGAGGAGGAAGAGCAGAAGTTTAACATCACATCACTTTTTAAACATACTTTTTATATCCAAAAGGAAACTTTTTTTCATGCTTCAAGACAAATAAAAACACTCAAGGGAAAAATCCTGACACTGACTTTCATAATTCATGCATCAGAGAGTTAATCCATGGTATCTCCCGATTAGAAGCCTCTATATCACTGATTCCCAACCTGTGGTCCGCGGCCCCATGGTGGGCCGCCAGGGTCTTACAAGTGGGCCGCCAAATCATTTCCAAAATAGCATAATTTTAGAGGAGGGTGATAATATAAAGATACAAATATACAGAATAATGAATGATGTTAAAACAGAGGTAAGTTTTAAAACAAATTAAAACTGTTCAAATAGTCATATAGAAAAAAAAGCCCTTTAAGAGAGCATGTTAGAGCCCAGTATGTAACATGACCCAAAATGCAACAACAACCTGAAATGCACNAAAAAAAAAAAAAAAGAAAAAGAAATAAAACCAAAAATAACAAAGTTGCAGGGCTGGAAAGTCACAAAAAGAATGCAGTACAACCCAAAATATAATAACTGACTCACAATGTAACAACTTGTCACACTCTGTACTTCTTGGGTCAGAGGTGGGCCGCAAACATTTTTGAGACTCAAAAGTGGGCCCTGAGTTGGAAAAGGTTGGGGACCACTGCTCTATATCATTAATTATTTCTGTCCAGGTCTCAAAACGTAGAAAGATCTTTGTTAAAATGTTTGTCAGCTCTGAAAGAAGCTGCAGCCTGATCACGTAGACTGAGGAGTGAGTGGAGCACCTAACAGGTCTGAGTCACTTTCAGACAGACTTAACAGGAACACACAAACCTGTATCGTGTCCGATGCAGTTAATCAAACATTTTCCACATCTAAGACCACAAATTGTTTGATCTAAAAACTAATTTATTGACTTTATTTGTGTAATTTTGGCGTCTGGTTAAGAAGTGAGTTGCTTGGTAAACCAGAGTTTCATTGTTATTTTTATCACCGAATGAGCTGATTGGTTGTGGTCTCATATAAATGAATGACATTTTTTACTGAATAGTCCACTTTTTTGTACACAGTTTGGATTTCTATGATGATATTGTTTGGAGTTAATCAATAATCTTCTTGTAAATTCTGTGATCAATATGGCATCTTAAAGTGAACCCCGACTGTAAGGACTAACAGGCATGAATCTGCTTAAATGTTTGTCTTAAACTAGAATTTGTTGTTAAAAGACATAACAAATTGGTTTTTCTTTAAAACCAGCCATTCCAGCCATTGTTTTACTGCAGCAATGCATTCTGGGTTGATGATGTAGATTGGTTGCTTGGTGCATCTGGATTTGGCCGTTTCCTCACTACTAGTCGCCGTAAGTCACGAGGTTTGAGGAGGGAAAAAAACATAATAATGCCACATGTGGCTGCTTTTGGGTGCACTTTTCAGTCCAAAGGAAACAAGGAGACTGATGTTAGTCTGCACAGCTTCCCAAAAGACAAGAAAAGAAGGAAGTTGTGGGAAATGGCTTGTGGGCGTAAACAACTTCCCATGGAGCCGCGGCTATGTTCTGGCCACTTCTCCCCAGAAGCATTTGCTGCATTTAGCCGGCCCATGCTGATGAAAGAGCTGACAGGTGTGGGTCATTATAAACGGAGACTAAAGCCAAATGCTGTGCCGACTATTTTCCAACACAAACCCACAAAACTTCCTCTGGAAACCACTGAAGTCCGCTCCAGGACTTATATGATCCTGTATGAGATCCAGCCCGGTGCAACCATATGACGTCACTACCCAGACGTTATTGCGGCGTAAACAACAATGGCGGCCTACAGGTGAAAATATTTTTTCAAATTTTATACAAACTAAGATATTTAGAGAGATTTTATTATGGTTCTTATGTAGCTGGTTAAAACACTGATCATTCAGGAAAATGACGTTCTGGTAGCCAGGGTAACTTTTAAAAAATATATACTCTAAAAACTGTCCTGTAAATATTCTCTGCAGACTTTACTGTGGACATAGAAGTGTTTTTAATCACTGTTAACAGCCTCTACAGTAAATCATTGTAGGAAAAACGTATTTGTTACACGAAGAAATCAGCTGAAAACTCATGCTGCTTTTTCATATGTGATAGATTTTACAGATATTTTCAAAAGAAGACTGAAATTTCAGATACATTTATGTTGCCATGTTTCATTTAACTATCTAAATATTAATCTGTGAACCTCTGCTCTGCACTCATATGATGCATTAATTCTCTGTCACAGACTGATTTTCTGCGCTACACTTTCATATGACATGAAATTTGTGTCCACAAACTCAGACCTGGTGTGGGATTTGAGCTCCGCCCACGTTCAGATTGATAAATACCGATCCGTGCATTTACAGCATTCTGAAACTTTATCTAGAGTTGCTTGAAATTTTATTCCAGAAGGGACAGAAAGTCTGCGTCAAAAATAAATATGAATATGTTTCTTTGCATTATCTTTTTTTGATATTTTAACCATTTGTCGTTTTCTGTAGATCTTGAATTCTCTATCCAGTTGACCTCCCAAACATTCACACATAATATATTACCTTTGCTTGAAAAAAGGAATGTTTTTGTTAATAAAAATGTAGATTAAAAAAACCTTAAATGCCTGAGTTTTTCCCTCCACTTACTCATTTCTGTCCATGTGTGTGGTCATCTGACTGTGAAACGGAGCGTGCAGCTGCTCCTCCAGGATCTGCCCATGTGCAGGCGCGTTGCTGTGGTCGTTGGGGGGTTGCTGGGGGGTCGGCTGCAGGTGAGAGGAATTCTGGGGGAACTGGTGCAGGTCTGAGTAGGAGTCTGAGCCCGGAGAGGACGAGGACTGACTGCTGCTGCTGCTGCTGCTGCTGCTGGTGTTGGCGTCCAGCATCTCCAGGAGCAGGTCGTAGACGAGAACCACGTTCTTCCTCTTCATGGTGGAGAGGTGATCCATGCCTTTGTTACTGAGCAGAGAGAGAGAGAGGATCATGAAGAGTTAACCACAGAAAAAAAACAGCCTGATGTGGTTTCAGTTTGATCATTTTTTCCACCTTCTGCTCTGTTTTATCGCCGTCTGCGTCCGTACCTGACGTGGCGGATGTGGGAGAGCAGCATGGTGAGGTGTCCGAGGCGCAGAGTCTGCTGCTGGGTGGACAGGCCCAGTTTGGAGATGGCCCAGACGAGAGCATCGATCACCGAGTCCAGCAGGCGGAGCAGCTTGTTCCTGCTCTCCAGCTCCTCCTCCGTCTGCGGGGAGCTCGTGCACAGATCTGAAACACAACAGACGACCAAAGATTTCAGCCTCGGAGCCAATGAGCTGCCTTTACTGCACGCTGTCGTTACGGTTTCTACGGAGCCTGAACGCTCAGATTAGACGAAAACTTAAGTTATCATTTAATAGTGATCATCATACGATCACTGTTGTAATGGGACTAACAGATGTTATCCTAGGGGGCGGTAGAGAGAGAGAGAAAGAGGAAGTTATATATCAAACTGTCCGCCCAGCTTTTCCACAGGAGGACACACTAAACCCCAATGTTCTCTTTGTCTATTTCATAAATCCTAAATTCCTCCACGTTCTCGTCCAGATCACGTCTTTCACAATTTGTTCTTTCTTTGGCCCCAGCTGCAGAGGGAGCAGAGTCTGGCTGCAGATCCTCAGTCTGTGTGTGTGTGTGTGTGTGAGGTTGGTTAAACTGTGAGCACACACACAGAGGTCGATCACCTTGATGTAACAGTGACTGAGCGAGGACGCTGTGACCGCCGCCATCACATGAAAGGCTGAAAACAAAGGCAGCGTCCGCACAGGTCACTGCATCCAGAATCTTCTTCAAACAAGACGAAAGTTCAGTGGGAGGATTATTTTTAATGGAATCACATCCAGAGAGGAGTGTAGTGTAACCTGACGTACAGTGAGGAGGTCACTGATGCTGTAAAACCACTTTAACGAGTGAGTCAGGCTGAACTTTACATCAATGAAATACTAGAAAACCTGAAAGCGACGACGGAGACTGAGCCAGAGCTCAACGTCTGACACAGATCAAGAATAAAAACAAGTTTCACCTGCACTTAAAAGTAGAGCTGCAGCGAGTAGATCCACTGACACAGTCTTTTATAGATGACATGGTGTATCATTGTTTTAAATGTTGTGCGTTATGATCTTTATCAAATGAAGCTTATTTACACAACTTTTGCACACCTTCCCAATAGTTAGTTGTGTTCCCTCACAACATCAACAAAATGGCTCAGAAGGACTACAAGAGTAAAAAGATATTATAAGGAAACAGAAAAATATTGCAAAGGACTGCAAAAGTATTAGGTGTGAACACAAAACTATTGGGATGGAACGCAAAAGTAACTCAAGGAATGCAGAAATATTGGGAGGGAACACAAATTATTACGAGGGAACTCTTCTTAAGCATTGAGAAAGCAAAAGGAGAAAGCAAAAGTAAAAATATTCTGAATGAATACAAAGGAATGCAAGGGAACTAGAAAGTATCCCAAGTAACTGCAGAATTATCATGAGGGCACGAAAAAGTATCATGAGGAACACAAAAAGTATCATGAGGGAACACAAAAAGTATCATGAGGGAACGCAAAAAGTATCATGAGGGAACACAAAAAGTATCATGAGGGAACGCAAAAAGTATCATGAGGGAACGCAAAAAGTATTGCGAGGGAACACAAAAGTATCACTAGCAACTGTAGAAGTATCCTAGCCAACAAAAAGTACTCTGAGGGAACGTAAAAGCAATAGGGGAACAATTCTGCACTCAGGGGGAATGCTTAAGTATCATGAATAACTGCGGAAGTTTTGTGGGGGATCCAAAAAATATTGTGAGGGAATGCAAAAGTATCTTGTCTTTTGGGAACAAAAAGCAAGGGAACCCAAAAGTATGATGAGTAACTGCAGAAGCATTGCGAAGGACTGCAAAAGTATTTGAGGAAACCAAAAAGTTCCGAGCGTAGATGTGGAAGTATTGTGAGGGAACAAAAATGTATTGCAAGGGAACGCAAAAGTATCATGAGTTACTGAAAAAGTGCTGTAAGGGAACGCTGAGGTATTATGAGGGAATTGCAAGAGTATCGTGAGTAACTGGAAGTATCCTGACGAACAAAAAAGTACTCTGAGGGAACGCAAAAGTAGTGGAGGGAATGATTTTGTATTCAGGGGGAATGCTAAAGTACCATGAATAAATGTGGAAGTATCCTGACGGAACAAAAAAATGTATTCCGAGGGAACACAAAAGTATCATGAAGGAAAGGCAAGAGCATTTCTCGGGAACACCAAAGTATCGTAAGGGAACATTTCGGTATTTTGAGGGAACTCTTAAATTTTGTCAGGGAACACTAAAGTGTAGTGAGGGAACGCAAAACTATTTCACAGGGGAAGTGGAGGGGAGAAATAGACAATAGTTGTGAGTTATCGACTATTATAAAAACATAAAGAAAGTCTGTTTAAATAAAAAAATAATGATTCGTCAGAGCTCTGATTGTAACGTGTTACCAGAACTACACCGGTGTTTCCTCTGTCAGATTTGTGGTTCTCAGGTCAAATATGTGACAGGTGTCCTTGACCTCTTTGTTCCAGATTTTTTTCAGTAAAAAATAAAGCAAAGAGACAAACTTCTCTGGATGACATGAGAGTTAAAACAAACACTCTGCAGGTTTTTCTGCTCGCTGTAAACTGACTCCTCTGTGTTAGTTTGAGAGACTCACTGGAGTTGAGGAGGATCATGGCTTTCAGACAGACGTACTCCTCCCTCTGAAGCTTCAGCTCACGGAAACGAGAGGTGGCGGCCAGCAGCATGTCGAAGATCTCCATGATTCCCTCCACGCACTGACCCTCCTCTCTGCAGGGAGGAAAACAGTCACGTTACACTCAGGACTTCATTTCTACCACACATTAACATCATAAACATCAAATCTATCACTGTGACCAGGTTAGAAGAACTTTATGGTGCTATTATCTAAATAAATCAGGCTGTTAGCTGCTATAAAAGTATCTGTAGAACAGGACAGTGGTGTCAACACTGCAAAAACGGAAATCTAAGCAAGTCATTATGTCGTATTTGTAGTAAAGATTGTCTTATTGTTCTTGATTTGAGCCACATTCACGTCTGGTCCAGTATTTTTACAGAATAAAGTTCAAAAAAATTCTGTTTTTACTCCACATTTAACGAACATTGTTCAGTTTTTTTAGACGGTTACCCTATTCTGCTTAAGTGGGCCCTTCAAAGAACTTTAATCTTTCTACAGAATTTTGTTCTTAGAAAATAGAATAGGGTAACCGTGATTTTTTTTTCCTTGTTACAAGCAATTGATGCCTCATTTTTTTCTTTAAAAAACTTGAAATGAGACATTTTAATGACCTTGTCTAGTAAATGTGGCTCAAATCAAGAAAAATAACACAAATTTGACTAAAAATAAGACATAATGACTTGCTTAGATTTCAGTTTTTGCAGTGCACAGTGACCCAATTGTTGAAAAACATGCCCTAATGTAACCTTATGTGCCAAAACAAATGCTGAGGTGCCCTCCTGGTTGACAGATCAACCTAACCTGCCCTGTTGGATGGTTAAAACGTGATAAACTGCCCTGCTGGGAGCCGAAAAACACTGAAGTTTCCACTCAAGACCCAAAACATGGACTGAAGTGCCCTCTTGAGAGTCAAAAAGCGCCGTTAAGTGCCTTCCTGGAAGTCAAAACACACAATAAATACCTAGGGGGCAAGTCTAGTATTTGCTTTTTTCCCCTCCTCTTTCCTCTTGTACTCTTTTCCTTCTAATCAAATGGGCAATGCACACCCTGACATCCCAACATGCTCTTGTTGCTCCTGTCCTCCCCATGTTATGTGTCTCTGTATTTTTTATGTTTCCGGGATGGGATGTAACTGAAAGGCAAATTCTGTTGCTCTGAAACATGTGCAAAAGCGAATAAAGTAAGTCTTGAATCTAAAATGCCCTTTGCGAGCCAAAGTTTGCCAAAGTGTCTTCTCACGAGCCAAAAATGCTGTCCAAAGTGCCCCCTTGGGCGACAAAACAGGTGCTTAAGTGTCTTCTTGGGAGCCAAAAGCCCTGTTAAGTGCCTCCTGGGAGTCACTACAAGTGCTGAAGTGCCTTCCTTGTACCCTTTTTCCTGGTTAGACTTCCCTCCTGGGAGTCAAAACACACAATTAATACCTCGGGGCTAAGTCTGGTAATTGCTTTTTTCCCCTCCTCCTTCCTCTTGTACTCTTTTCCATCTAATGAAACTGAAGTTGCGACCCAACAGTTCTCCTTGCTTCTGTCCTCCCCATATTATATGTCCTTGTCTTTTTTTGTGTTTCTTGGATGAGATGTAACTGAAAGGCAAATTCTGTTGCTCTGAAACATGTGCAATGGCAAATAAAGTTCCCCCTAGGGCAAAAAACAGGTGCTTAAGTGTCTTCTTGGGAGCCAAAAAGCACCGTTAAGTGCCTTCCTGGGAGTCAATACAAGTGCTGAAGTGCCTTCCTTCTACCTTCCTTCACAGAGTTTACACCCATGGACCAAGTCTAGAATTAGCTTTTTTACCCCCCCCTCCTCTTTCCTCATGTATTCTTTCCTTCTAATGAAATGGGCACTGTGCACACTGGGGACTATCCTCCCCATGTTATGTGTTCCTATCTTTTTTATGTTTCTTGGATGCAATAGCAAATCAAGTAGATCTTAAATCTTGAATCTGAAATGCCCCTTGAGAGCCAAAGTACCTTTAAGTGCCTTCTCACAAGCCAAAAACGCTTTCTAAAGTAACCCCTTTGGCGACAAAACAGGTACTTTAGTGTCTTCTTGGGAGCCAAAATATGCAATTGCCCTTTATGGAAGCCGAAACATATGATTAAGTGTTCTTTCAAGGATAAAAAAATACCCTAAAGTTCCTTCTTGGGAGCCAAAATATGCACTTGTATGTTTTTACCATTCTTCATCTTGCCCCTGCTCCCCAAAATGTTTATGCACACCACTGGAGCAGGACTACATTTTTGTTGGCTGAACAATTCTAGGTCACCTGAGACAACACTACACAAGCCAGCAGGAAAAATCTGTCTTTGAAGATTTAAAGAGGGATGTGAGAGCAGCAGCAGAGGGAAGAGAAGAAAGTCTGAAAAGTTTGGAGCGACGTTTTGGTTCAAGACATGTGACGCCACCCAGAGACTTCCTGGTTGTCAGGTTTGTTATCACACATCATACAACACTGAGGCTTATTAGCTGGCTTGAAAAGCAGAGTTTCTGAAACCGTGAGCTTGTATTTCTTTATCTAATGATTTGGCTTTGGCTACTAATGCATCAAAGATAGTAGAAAAGAAACATTCTTTATTAAAGTTCTCTCATCGTTCCCCGAAACACCACGAGCTGTTCGGTTATCCTGCAAATATTTTAACTTCTAACTTGACAATAAATGTGACAGAAAGGAAACGACACACTCAGGTCAGAGCTGAATGAAGCAACACGACTCGTCTCCCCGTGAGTTGATGGATTTGCATCCAGGATGTTTTCAAACAGAAACCACCGAGCAGAGAAAAACAAGGTGCTGCTATGAAAACACGTCAAGGTTAACTTAAGCCTATAGTGATAGTTTCTGTGGTAGTGGAGGGAAAAAGGTCAAACACTGAACTCAACCCGGCAGAAAGACAAAAAAAAACTCAAACAATTTCTGATCATTTTACATTCACCAGCTTTTATACATCTTTATTTTTTTATTTTGCAAACAAAATCTGCAGTTAACACCTCCAACCTCAAACTTTACTGTACACACTGATCACCAGAAGATTAACTTAAATTTTCCACCAGCTTCTGACAAATTACAGGAAACTGCCAGAGCAGGAAAGTGCTGGTGAAGTGGTAGCCTAATGACAGCGTGTTTACCATGAATACAAAGGGTGAACTGAGGTGCCAGAAAGAGACAGTCGCTGTCTGGCCAAAGTTGAAGGTCAGCGTGGAAGGGAACAGTGAGTGATAAAAGATTTTTTTGGCAAGAAAAGGATCCAGCAGCTCAGGAGAATCAGAGATAAATCAGCAGCAAATGTGGCTGATATCTTTACCGCTCCAAGGTCTGATTGAACTCCCCGTTTATTGTGTGATGTCAGCTCGTCAGCCGAGGGTAACAATGTGGGAAGATAACGCCGAAACCACCAACACTGTTATGGCAAACACGAAGCAGCTGCACATGAGAGACTTCACTTCATCAAGAAGCAGAANAAAAAAGGTTTTTTCACTTCATTGGTGACTGGAACAATTTCCATGTCAGGTGGTACAACCAATGTAATAATGTGAAATGTTATTTTAACATCAAATTATTTATCTTATTCACAAATAAAAGAAATGAAACACACAAAATGAAAATGTATGAGTCACTACAGACACTTGAGAGATACTTGCCAATAATTTCACACAGAAAAAATAACAGGAACATATAAATATATTTTCATATATTTGGTTGCACCACCTGACATTTTTGGGTGCTGAAATTAAAAATACTAAAAAATAATGAACCTAAAAACTTTGAAATGTTGGTCAACTACTGAAATCTGTTAGAAAACATAATTCTTCTCTCAGAAATATGTTTTTATCCATTTTCAAAGATTTTTTTTACGAATACGTTTTTAGACCCTTTTTTTGTCATTGACCCATATACAGAACTGTCGGTCTGCCATTTCAGGTTATCACAAAACTTAGGTAGTAAAACCCTGCGTACCTGTTGAGTTTGAAGTCTGGAGAGAAGATGAGTTTACCAGGATGATCCACAGATCTCCACATCAGGCCCAACATCAGGATTTCTAACCAGCAGCACTTCAGGAGGTGAATCTGATCAGCCAGACACAGTTCGATAAAACCTGTAGGTGAAAGACATTTAAGAGAGGCCACATTGAGACTGACTGATATTTTTGTTAGTGGATCATCTCAACACTGTCCAACAGCCAAATTAATAACTGAATCTTTGAGGTTTCTTCAACGTTTGAAAAAGAACTCAAGGTGCTTCAGCTTCTCTGCTTGGGGTAACGACTCTTTCCAGTCAGTGGTACCTTTCTGTTGGGGTGTCAGACATACCAATCCAAACCCAGAAGGTGGAGCTAGAAACACTGCAGTCTGTTGATTGGTCCAAACAATCATCACTTCTTTCTTAATACCGTTAAAAAGACCAACACATAACCCCGACATGCTTAAATCCTAAATAGAAAAACAATTGTGCTCATAAGTTTTCGTACCCGGCAGAATTTATGATTTCTTGGCCATTTTTCAGAAACTATGAATGATAAAAAAAAAAAAAACTTTTCTTACACTCTTGGTTTCACAACTGTGTTTACTCTTTTTAAATCATAATGACAACAGGAACTTCCAGAATGACCCTGATGAAAAGTTTCCCTCCCCCAGTTCTTAATAGCGTGTATTTCCCCCTTTAACATCAGTGACAGCTTGAAGTCTTTTGTGCTCGTTGTGGATGAGGGTCTTTATTTTCTCAGATGGTAAAACTGACCATTCTTCTTGGCAATTTCGGAGGTCAAGGACATTTAAGAACGAGACAGAACGTACTTGACGTCCAAACTCTAGAGGGGTCTCACCGACAATGATATTGAGGTCAGGAGACTGAGATGGCCACTCCAGAACCTTCACTTTATTCTGCTGTAGCCAATGGCAGGTCCACTTGGCCTTGTGTTTTGGATCATTGTCATGTGTGAACGTCCAAGTACCTCTCATGTGCAGCTTCTGGGCTGATGAGTGTAAATTTTGACTTTTTATCTCAAAATTCTGATTAAGCACCTTAAAAGTTTGACTTTCAGCTCAAATTTAAGATTTTTTACCTCAAAATTTAACTCATTAACTCAAAGTTTAGACATTTTGCCCCAGAATTTTGACTCTTTTATCACAAGTTTGCCTGTTTTCTCATAGTTTTATCTTAAAAATTGTACTTTTTTTTCTTATAAATCTGACTATCTTAGAATTCTGGCTTTTTTCTCTAAAGTTTCAGCTTTCTTTCTCAGAACTCATCTGTCTGCTTTTATTTCTCTTCTGAGGAGGGTAAACTCATGGAAAGTGATCAAAAACTGCAGGTTTGTGGCTCAATGATATTGAGGTCAGGAGACTGAGATGGCCACTCCAGAACCTTCACTTTATTCTGCTGTAGCCAATGGCAGGTCCACTTGGCCTTACTTTCATTTTGTTTGGAAAATGAGTTGCTAGTCAGAGTTTGATGAGGCCATTATGACCACATCATCTGCATCATTAATGTTTTATTTCCATAAATGATTATTACTAAAAGCTAAAACAGTTTCCCTCTTAGGCCAAACCTGTTCTGCTTTTTCGTGAGCTTAATAACTTTGTGAGGTATGGACGGATACAGAAAAGCCTAGTGCTCAAAGTGAGACGTTAACAATGACATAAATTGAAGAGCAACTATGTATTTTACTGGACGGCGCCTGGCTCACCTGCCTGTGCTGTCTTTGAGCTTTTCTGAAGCAGTGAATGCACACTAATTTTCACTTCTGTCAGAGCGTAGAGAGGAGTCTGAGAAAATGGTCTTTATTCAGGGAAAAAATAAGTGAGTCTTTGTGATCCCCGCACATTTACACCTCTCCTCGGGAGTTACCTGCTGGGCTGAACACTGAATGAGAGGAGGAGGAGGAGGAGGAGGAGGAGAGGAAGGAGATATAAAAGTGGACATGAGAGAAGAAAGAGTCTACAATCACTGAAGCCAAAATCTCATAAGTTTACTTATCTTAAGATGAAGCCCAAACCTTAAAGGAGCCGTGTTTACTGTGGCTTCTTTTTGTTTTTACTTTTATCACCCTCATGCTTTGTTTCCTTATGTTTACAGAAGTTGTTTCTCCTCACCGTGTTGATGGTGACGAAGCCAAACAGCCTCCACTGACCGTGACTCTTGGCTTAAATGTTTGCCCTGACCATAACCTGTTCAGAGCGGTTTAACTGGGCAAACTGGTTTTAACCTTGTTATAACTGAGACTAAAATAAGACAGTGATCAAAGTGCTCTAGTCTAGCCAACACTTCAAAAAGTAACCAGAAAATGCAGCTTTGCTCATTTTCTTTTAACTCAGTGGAGTCCACTATTGCACTGGTGCTACCATTTGCACAATAACACTTTTTCTTGCAGTGATGGGTTTTTCTAAATATACAATGAAGCACACATAAAAATCATTATAACCTAGACCGCAGGTATTTGCAACATCATCAGGTTTGGGAAATTTGAAGTCATTTCTTGTATTCTGAGGTTTCTTTTATTCAAATCTTAGCTGTATTAACAAAGATTTGGTTGTAATCGGGAGTATTCGTGATGCTAAGTCCTGAAAATGGTTTAATCCTTAACTTCTCAAGTAACAGTTTGACATTTTAAGAAAGCAAACCTGTTAACTTTTTTGCCCAGAGTTTGATGAGCAGTTTGACACCTCACATGCAGTAACTATTTGTTGAAAGTGATTATGTGGCGTGAAGGCGGTTAGCTTAGCTTAGCATTCAAATACACTTTTTACTGAATACTGCAGGTTTTTACATAAAAGATGAGTTCATAAGTACCTGGCACACTTAGAAAGTTGACTGCACTGTTTTTTAAAGTTTCTCTTGATGTCTTTTTGCAAATTTTGCACTTATATTTATATTTCATGGCCCATTTTTTCAAACCTCTGGAGCTACGGAGCTATGGAGCTGTGAAAAAAGCTTTGCTGTGGTATATTTTATTTGTTGTTATCATGATTGTGTTTGCCTAGTATCCCGCAAGTGACGTTAAACAAGTCACATGCGTAGTTTCATTGTTATGTTAATATCAATGAATTGTAATGACTATTTACAGTCTATTAACCAATGACAAAGGAGTAAAAAGTCCATCCTATGTCTATTCAAAGTGCTGTTATAACTTTTGATACGAAACAATGCTACCTGAATCACTTTTGTGCAGAAAATGAACAGAAAAAGCTGCAGACGTCCCCTCGAAAAATATTACAACTAGAAATGACAAAGATACCAATAAATACCAATCCTGTGAAAATAGGACTGAAGCACTTTGTAGTAGATTTATCTATCATAAAACCACTAATAGACATCAAAAGCCTTTTTTCCAAATAGTTGTCCCAAAACAGACACCTTTGCTAATTTGTCTCCAAACCAAAGAAGTTAATCACTAATCATAGTGTCTGAGTGAAGATCTTAAACTCTTACCCGGGATCTTCTTGGCCCAGCTTATCATGAGGACCAGCTCTTTGTCCGCCAGGTTGGTGAGTGACATCATCATGCTCGCCTCGGTGAAAGGTTTCTTCAGCTCCTCCATGAGGTAGATCTCCGGCGGCTCCGCCTCCATGATGCGTGAGATAAACTCCTCCGGGCTCATGGTGGCGTGGTGAACGTGGTTCATCTGAGGGAGGGGGGTGACCGGGGTGAGGGGACCCTCCAGGTGGAGGTGACGTTGGGCTCGAGACCCCAGACCCACTCTGACCAAACCTCTGCCCGTGGGATCCCGAGGCTGGAGTCCACCGCGGCGGTGTCGAGTTCCCCGATAGCTGCAGCGCTCGCGTCTTACACCTGAAGGGGAAGATAGCCAGAGAAATAGACGGTTTATCCCTTTAACTTAAAAAGTCCTTTCTGCCTAGAGGGAGGGAAGATGGATTTCTTTTTTTTTTTTAGAATTTACAGGATTTGAAGCTGAGGGACTTGAGATTTCCTGGAAGTACTCACAGAAAAACTGCTGCTCACCCTCAAAGCTGCAAAATCAAGAAATCAACTGAGCAATTTAAATCTGGATTTCAGCCCTAACTACAAAACACAATTGTTTACAATAAATGTGCAACAATTGACTAGATTATGTATGATTTGTAGAAACAGACACAAAAACTAATGACACCTTTCTTTATCATACAGCTGAGTTTTAAAAAATGTGGTTGTTATTCGGAGTATTTTGTTGTGGTAAGTCCTGAAAATGGTTCACACGGAACTTTTTGAGGCTAGCTTGACATTTTGGCAAAGCAACCCAGTCAACTTTGTTGCCCAGAGTTTGATAAGTAATTTGACACCTCACATGCAGTAACTATTTTTTGAAAGTGACAACATGGCATGGAGGTGGCTAGTTTAGCTTAGCATTAAGATTCAGAGGAGAGAAAAAAAGACAACTTGGCTGAAAAATTTGCAGAATTTTCTCTGTGAGTAGATTAAAACAAGATATATTGTCACTTAGAGAGCTTAAAGGATGCAGAGAGATTTATATTTTACTTTAAAATAAAGCCACGCTAACAATTAACCCCTGATTTGCTTTGTGACAAGCAAACACCTGTGGAAGAGAGTGAGTTTTTCAGAAAAATGGTGCATGAAATGTCTTTATGGGTTATTATACATAAGAATAAAGGTGACTCAGAGCACTTACCGCATTTCATCATGCCCACTTCGTAGCATTTGCGTAGGCGGCAGGCTTGGCAGCTTTTACGCCGGTTTTTGTCAATCGTGCATTGATTTGTTGCAGGGCAAATGTAGTCGTTGTGTCCTAAATATCAGACATGAATCAGGATTATTTCAACAGGTAAACAGAAGGAGAGAAGGTTGAGTACACATGGGCAGAAAAACGGAGTCCATACCTTGGATACTCCTCTTGAAAAACGCTTTACAGCCCTCGCAGGACCACACGCCGTAGTGGTACCCCGAGGCGTAGTCGTGACACACGGCGCAGAAGTGCATGTCGGCTTTCCCCACCACAGAGGAGCACAACGAGGGGTTCACACCATTCACTCCTCCCTCCGATCTCTTCCCTGGCGGCTTGTTACAGCCGATGATGGAGCTGTAGGAAGAACCGAAAACTCTGTGAAAGAGGGGCAACTTGACATTTGGAATTTTCGCCCGTCATTCAAGCGCTATTACTCTGAAAAAAAACTGGAAAATAGCATCTGAAAACTTCATCATTGGGACATAATGGGCGTAAATCTGCAGCATCGTTGGTCGTCGCGAAAACCGACTGATGCTGCAGATGATAACTGTGTCGTATGGAGTTTAACCGAGAGGAAAAAACTTTCAATGTCAAGAGTAAATCTATTCATGGATGAATGAGCCGATGTCTAATGAGGATGAAGCGTCATCCCATCTACGCTAATAAGCGCCACAGCTGAAGTTCTCACAGTGATGTGGGAGTGTACTTAAAGAGCAGTCGGTTCACTCTGACATCACGTTTAGGTGTGGTTACGAGTCCGACAGACTTCAGACTTTAGATAAGAATCAATTCTTTCACTTTGCTGTTGAACTGAGTTTGAGACTGAGAAATATAACGTGTTCCTAAAGGCCAGATTAATTCCAAATTAGATATAACAGTATATACAATATAAAAGTCTATAAAAATGGAAATAAAAGGCCTGAGGCACAGACAGTAAAGACATCAAGAATTATTACTGAGAAGTAGAGCTGGGAAATTAGATTAAATCGCAATATGACCTGTTGCAATGTTCTAATCCCAGACCTCATTCATAAATTATTAGTTCACATAAGTTTAATATCCAAAACCGATCAGTTTTGTCACACCACCATGTAAATAACTCTTTATATTTCTTATCTTGTTCATATATGTTGTTGTTTTTGGTTACTTACTGTAATTCTATTGCTCGTGTCTTGCTTATTGTACCAACTGCACACTTTTTCAGTATTTTATTCTATTTTTCTATTCTATTTTTATTATACCTTACCTTATCTTATTGCTTATTGTATTTGATGTAATATTTAATTTTTACTGTATTCCTTATTGTCCGTCTTATCCCTAATTATTCCTTTCTACTCTTGTACTGTGTTATGAGCATCTGGCAACACTAAATTTCCCCAACAGAATAAATTAAGTATTACTGATTCTGATTCTGATGTAACTTAGCCTTGCAAGACAAACAATCTAATTGGCCAAAAATGAAAAGATGCAGCAATGAAAATAAGTTCAAGGTGGCAAAAACATGGTCAAGAAGCAGCAAAAATTGGCAAAAAAGTTGGAGGAAAACTTGAGAAATACCCAGAGGGTAGCAAAAAATGGTCCAAAAGTGGTGGGGGAAAAGAGTGAAAAGTGACTTAAATGGACAAAAATCAACAAAAATGGGAAAGCACGTTCAAAGAAAAGTTGGAAAATAGTCATTCCGTAGCAACAATTGGGAAAAAAAGTGACAAAAACAGTGAAGCACAAAACTGTTCTACACTTCACTTTCTGACCTCAAGTCTAGTTTTTTTTTTAGGCTGTTAGAATTGCAATCATGCTGAAATCAACACTTTAAAGCAACTTGTTTATGTCTTCCTTTAGGCCCCTTTAAACAACGTTTCACCACATTAATATCAGGTCTGTAGGTGGCGATATCACTATAGAAGCCGTTTACACGACAACCGTATAGAGGCTGAAGAAGAGGTGAGCTGGTCACCTGGTGTTTATGTTGAAAACTTATTCTCTAATTACAGAAATAGAGCAATAAATGCACATTTTGTTAGAAGGCAGTCTGTGGATTCAGCAGCACTAGATCAAAACAGTAGATCACTGTTGTTGTTTTTAAGGTTGCGCAGTGGAGGCTGAGTGTGATGTCAGCATTTTCACTGAAAACTCCAGCTTGACGTTTACACGGCAACAGTGGAAATGGCAAAAAATTCACTCTGAAAGGTGTTTTCAAAAGTTGGTGTTTTAAGTCAGCTGTCTTAAAACTTTCCATGTAAACGGGAGGCTGAAATGCCACAAATTTTTTTGTTCACCTGAAAAAGGTTGTCGTGTAAACGGGGTCTTGGTGGCAAGGAAATATGAGAAATGTGGAAATGAGGGGGAAATGGTTTATGTGCAGTGTGGGGGATTATGCAAAATGGAAACCTGAGACAGTGAGATAAAACCTCGACCAAATTTGGAGTTGTTGCCAAAATCAGGGTCCAATCAGAATCTATGTCTGGGTTTTATTTCACAGAATCACCGTCCATGAGTCTGTGTGGATGAACCCACCTGCTGCCGATGATGCTGTGGGATTTAGACTCGATCCAGGGTGCGTGTAAGCCGGGTTCGTTGTAGCCTAGAGGCTGTGGGCAGCGCAGAGTCAGCGAGGGTAAGTTAGAGTGACTGTGGGGGGGCCAGAAAGCTGAGGGGCTGAGGGGGCCACACAGAGAGGACGGGCTGTCTGTGGCTGACGGTCGAGCGTAGCTGAGCACAGACGGGCTGTAAAAGCTCATGGGACCACCGCTGCCGTGGTTGTACTCGTGGTTATTGTCCGTGTAAGGGGAGGGGATGTAGACGGTGTGGCTGTCCATGCCTCTGGGGGGGCTGTACACGGCGGGGAGCAGACTCGGGGAGCTGGGCCTCTCCATGGCTTTGCTGGAGTCCACTTCCTGGAGCTGGAGCAGCGGTAAAGGGTCTGAGTCCAGACCGGGGGAGGACGCCATGTCAGGGGGGTCTACGAGTCTGTGGGCGGCGAGGGAGGGTGAGCTGATGCTGCTGGTTTCTCTAGAGCATATTCTGGAGGTAGGCACGTCCTGTGGAGGAGAAATAGGAAAAAAAAACATAAGAAAAATTAAAGAAGACCAGACAAAACATGACATTTTCTTTCTTTGCTTTTTTTTCATCACATTATTCAGATAATGGTACAGGTTAAGTGGGAGGAACAGGGATCACTGTAGTGCTATTATTTTTCAAGGACACTCAAAAATGCACGTGAAAAACAAAGATAATAGCATGTTTTCTTTTTCCTGGAGAATCAGAGTCAGAGGGCAAACTGAGATCTTGCTGCACGTGCTGACAAAAGTACATCCATCAATGATTAAAGGAGCTTAAAGAAACACACCTCAATGCAGGAAATAATGCTGTAAATACCAAAGAGCTTTACCTGCAATCAGAGCAGCTCATCTAGAGACTGAATTTTATTGTATGTTAATGATTCTTGACCCCCATATACTAAATTTAGGTCCTGACTGACTGATATCAAACACAAACCTGCTACTGATGCAGCATTTTCATTTGCAAACTGGAGACTTAACTAAAAAAAGCAAGGCAAATCTTTAATTGAGATTTCTTCAGTCAAATTTTGCATGTCTATTTCTTATTTTCTTGTTTTCATTCCAATAAACTTTCAGGGGAATAAATGAAAAACACACGCTCGAGACTCTTCTGCAACTGATTTCTCCTGCAGTGACACATATTTTAAAGGTTTTATCAGTTGGTTAAACGACTCCAACTTCCTGTTTTGGTAACAAAAATGATGCCAAAAAAATTGGGTCTGTTGGAAAAGCTCACCCAGTTTAGCCACTTCAAGGATTTGGCCAAAACCCATTTTAAGAAATAAGCGATGTCAGAATGTGTCTTTTCAAAATAAGAAGATCAAACCAAGAGTGGATTTTTTTCCCCATTGATTTGTGCATGTTTATTATCACAATTACTTTCCTGGAAGTCCAGTAATAACTCACATATTTGTTTGTTATTGGCTAAATGAACATTTCTAGAAAGTTTATTGTCTTTAAAGTATGACTATAAAGCCAGTCATACATCAAAGCTATAGAGTTATTTATTTTAGTGCAACTATCTGCAACTAGTCCAAGCAGCTAAAAGTTAGCTCCACAGTCAGACGCTCTACTACCCCGATGTAAACAACACTAGAGATGGAGCAGTTCACAAAATCCACAGTTTGGATCTTTTCAAGGTTTGTGGTCATGGTTTTTGGTGCACATTGTTGTTGTTTTAACCCCTAGAAAACCAAATGGGTCAATGACGTGACGTCCCTTTTTGTGTCCGAGTGCAATATTTCCTTCCATCATGAATTGAGTATTTCATCACATGTATTTCTTTATTCTATGAAACCTGTGTTATTTGAACACATCTTTAAACTATTAAAATATAACATGTTTTTTTGTGTTTTGGTTCCTCAAACCCCCAAAATGTCAGGTGGTGCAACCGTCCTGACAAGTATCCACAGTAATTAAACTCTAAAAATTGAATGTCAGTTATTGTAAATGGAAATTAAAAATACAGTGGCATTATTTTATGCTTGANTATTCACAAATAAAAGAAATGAAACACACAAAATGAAAATGTATGAGTCACTACAGACACTTGAGAGATACTTGCCAATAATTTCACACAGAAAAAATAACAGGAACATATAAATATATTTTCATATATTTGGTTGCACCACCTGACATTTTTGGGTGCTCAAATTAAAAATACTAAAAAATAATGAACCTAAAAACTTTGAAATGTTGGTCAACTACTGAAATCTGTTAGAAAACATAATTCTTCTCTCAGAAATATGTTTTTATCTATTTTCAAAGAACTTTTTAAAAATATGTTTTTAGACCCTCTTTTTGTCATTGACCCAAATATGTTTGGAACTACCAACAAACTTTCTTCTGTAGATTTTTTTTCTTTAAAATGTCTTAATATCAACGCTCTTCCTCTATCTGGACTTGGGACCCAAGTGACCCAAAATAGACAAACAAATGTGTGATTCATTAACTTACAGTCTTTCGCTATGTGAACGAGGAGGACTTGTCCGCCTGTGAGTGTTTCTTTTTTTTTTTTCAGAGTCAAACTGTCTTATTTCAGTTAGATGATAAATGAAAATAAAAAAGTAGGTTCAGATTGGGGCTGAATGATATGGGCAAAATTTCATATCTCCATATTAATGCAAGATATCTAGACATTGATACGATACAATATGACTCTGGGTTTAGTGGAAGCTAGCCATTTTCCAGAAAAGCATGATATTACAACAGGATGTGGAAAGTGTAGTTAATTGATGAGAGTTCACTGTCAGTCATCAACATTAACAGAAAATCACCAATAATCATGTGACTGTCTGAGCTTTTCATGCAGGGGGAGCTGGGAAAATCTACATTATTGATATCTTTGACATTAGGATTTAAATATCTTGAATTTTCACATCTCAATATCGATACGATAACGATATATCTTTCAGCCCTAGTTCAGATGTGAAGAAGAATTAAAATGGCTCCAAAACACACATTACATAACCAAAAGACTGATGTCAAAAGCGAGCATTGATTGCAGGTAACATGTTTCGAAAGTCAGTAAACACTGTAATACATCAAACAGCAGAGCCATGATACATCTACGTCTACTACATCTATAGTTTTCTAAAGTTCCTAATAATCGACCTGAAAATGGATCAGAAACAGTGTGTCAAACATCCCCCGGTCAATCACATTAAGTGTCAATACGCGTCTCTGTCATGTCAGGTCATGGTGGCCTGATGCACAACAATGAAGCAGAATCTGTTCAGTCTGAAAACCACAAACAATCACTGTGAGCTCCAGTTTAAGGGGAGTCTACATATCCTTCATTAAAAAACACATAACACATTTTAAACACTTCTAAACATCAAATAAAACTTCTTTTCCGATTTATTACTGCACCGTCAGAGTCTCATGAAGCGCTAATAAAGTCAGAGAGTATCAACCAGTTTTCCTCTGTTACTCTGAACTTTATTTTACATGTCAACAACAAAGCTTGTACTGTAAACTCTACTGACTATGAACTAGATTTGGTCAATTTGAGGTTGAAGTGATAGAAACAGACAGATCAACTCGTTTTTCTGTGATTGTTGCCCATGCAAGTTCATATTTTTCAGAATTTCTTTTCCACATTCTATACATTTGATCTGTAATATTTATAGAGCAGCCAATTTGAAATCACTCCAGGTTTGTTTCTGCAGACTCATATACAAGACAACCTCTTTTTACTCATGTTTCAAGTCTTTTGTGCATTAAAGATTGAGCCGACATTGGTCTTGTTCTAGGATTTTGGGGGGCTTGAAAAATTGGGAGGTCCAATTATGATTGCTATAGTGACAGTCTTGATCCCAAATTAAACTAACACATCTACACCAACAGTGATTTGGGTCCACGTTTGAAATCATGTCACACCAAAGTCCAAGAAAGCCAAATTACAGACTAAAAGGTGCAACATTAGGCAAAATCCACTTTTGCATGAAAAAGTCTTTTAGCAAGCTGTTTCAAAATCAAGCCTGGTACCAAACTACAGTATCAACTCATGTTTTTTGTCACGTTTCAAACAACAGCGATACAGTAACTCAGTGGTTCTCAACCTGGGGGCCGTGACCCCATTTGGGGTCGCCTAGAATCCAAACAGGGTCCTCTGAAATGTCTAGTAACTGCTTGAAAAAATACTGATACAAATAATTTCTTCAGTGATTATTATTCTTTTTAAAATAAAATATTTTAGTACTTTTATCATTTTATCATTACGTATTTCAGTATTTTACTATGAAGCATTTTAGCACAGCATTGCTAAGTATTTTATTATTTCTCGTATTTTAGTTTCCAAGCAATTTGTTTTCTATTTGTATTTTCTAGATTCAGTGTTTTAGCATTCTAGGCAGCAATTTA
Source organism: Thalassoma bifasciatum (assembly GCA_008086565.1). Taxonomy (NCBI): domain Eukaryota; kingdom Metazoa; phylum Chordata; class Actinopteri; order Labriformes; family Labridae; genus Thalassoma; species Thalassoma bifasciatum. Next base: position 143,045 of record RPOG01000462.1, on the reverse strand, counting down.
CACTACATTACTGAACTTTGGGCTGTTTCTTTCTTATATTTGTTACAGTTGTTTACATTGTTTACTGCTCTGTGTGCCTTTCATTGTCCCATGGGGGTATATACAATTTTTTGAATTTGAAAGTTCATATAGAATCAAGTTTCTATCCTGATCAGGAAAAATAAAACTGTCGCTTTGAGCACAAATTCCAGCTACACTTTTTTACATCACAGTATACAAAACATTCAAAGAAAATTACTAATTTTTACATAAAAAGATGTCAAAATGGGGTCCCAGCCAAAAAAGGTTGGGAACCACTGCAGCAACTGTTGATAAAAACATTGCTTCGTCACGTTGTATTTGGTAAACTGTCATATTGAAGAAAGAAAAGTAGTGATAAAAGTAAGATCTGATTTTTAAAAAATTGTCATTTCTTAAAGATAATTTGCACAAGTCCTCCAGCCACAAAGGGGCGCTGTGGTCCGCTTGACATGCTTCATTCTGTCACTACCTTTTATTGCTCTTCATTTGTGCTTCAAAACCACAAATTAATCAACTTAAACCTTGTTGATACTCATCCAGCTTTATGTTTATGTCATTAAGACGTGAGAAATGAAAAATGTGTCATTTTAAGATGTTTGAACCCAGCAGCCTTTCCCAGACCTCTGCAGAGTTTTTCTAACAACTACAGACTGAACCTTTTAGTTTCACTGTCAATGAACTCCAGAGAGGCAAACAAATTCATGAGGCGTTCAGACTTTAGCAGCCAAAAGAGAAGGAGGGCCCAATGCATTCTGGTTAATGTAGTGTTTCTTCTGTTTACACTGAGGAAACACCACAGACCTTTTTTTTTATCCTTTTGCACAGCTTTCATTATTATTTCTGACTCTATTTCTGCCTCAATCAGCATGAAATTATCTCTTTAACAACACAAGAAAAAACTTCTCACACTTTTTTCTCACTCTGTTTGTCACTCGTTATTGTGTCAGTGGAAAAGCAACTGAAAGCACTCACAGAAACCAGACCAAGGTTTTTATAACAGGCTGTAAATCAGGAAATTAGATCAGTTCAAAGAACACCCTGATGCACGCGCACAAATATAAACTTCTTTCCTTTAAAAAACCTGAATATCTTCTCTCAGACTCTCTGAATAAAAGTAAAGCTCAGACATTTGGATAAAAGCAGCACATGCAGTAAAAAAAGAGATAAAATAGTTGAAATAACTCACTTTCCTCCTCAGACTGTGGGACCGAGAGCTTAAGCTGTTACCCATGGACTATGCAAAAATCTGTTTTGACAAGATGAGCTGAAGTTTGAGCTTTGGACGGACTGGTGTTCGTGGCAACTTTCCATGGTAAACCACCAGACGGGCTGCAAAGGGTCAAAGGTTGCAACTCAGTGCAACTTTTTGATCCACTGATTCATTCACGTTACAGCAGCAAACACAGCAAAACCAACAGGTCAACGAGGCTGAAGCTCGAAGACCGTTTTTTAAAAATCCAGACCAAAAATAACTTAAACATGTATCTAAGGGGGTGTTTGGCATTGGCAGAGTAGATTTGGCAATTTTTTAATGGGGTTTCTTATAAATGCGGTGGCGTTTAAAGGGACTGTGAGGACTTTTTGAGTGGTCTTGAAAAAGTTTTAACTCTAGTTATATGCCTGATTATAATCCACAACTTAAGAAGAGAGATCTGTGTTTTTCTCTGCTGAAATAATAGAAACAGGAGCTGGACTGTCTGACAGAAAAGGGACAGAAGAGCAGATGAAAGATAAATGGGAGAGGGATAGAGCACAAGCTAAAGGCCAAAACACAGAGCTGTAAATGCGTTTTTAATGCCATGAAAGTCTGTTTTCTTTTCAAGCTTGGTGTGTATGTGTGGTTGTTTGGCATTGGCAGAGTAGAGTTGGCAATTTTGAATGGGGTTTCCTTTAAATGTGGTGCCATTTAAAGGGACTGTGAAGACTTTCTAAGTGATCTTAAAGTCTCAACTCTAGAAATATAACTAAATACACAACTTAAAATCAGATTTTCAGTGCTAAATAGGTTTTTCCTAAATGCTACTCCCACTGCTTTCTAATTAGATCAGACTGGACCATAAAAACAACTCTTTGGCTTATTTAGTATAAATGGTGGAAACAGGAGCTGGACTGTCTGACAGAAAAGGGACAGAAGAGCAGGAGAAAGATAAACAGGAGAGAGATAGAGCACGGGCTAAAGGCTAAAAAACTGTGCTTTTTATTGCCATGAAAGTCTGTTTTGTTTTTTAAAGCTTGGTGTGTTTTGCTGCCAGTGTCAAGCAGATTATTGATTGACAGAAGTTTTTACCACTTTGTTTTTCTAAACCCAATGTTGCCCTTTGGGGCTAAAGGCTCAAACAGTCTCTAATGTGTTTGTGCTAATGTTGATTCCTGTCCACGTGCAGCAGTTATTCTGCAGTGATCTGTTCAAACCTGAGAGTCTATCAATAAAATGAAGAGCCAGGTTACGTTTGCTCTGCTTGGTGAGGTTGGAGTTGGTAGATGGGCACTGGTAGGACACAACCAGGATTCACTAACGTTACAGACATGTATCAGAGCACCGAGCTGTGAGGAGCTAAGCTAAATGTACCCGGTTACTAAACTACACCCCAAACTTAGCTTACAAAGTTTGATTGTTGTCACATTTCAAACAAAATCCAAAGTACTTTCACTTTTCCAAAACAAACTGGAAAAAAAAACACATTTCGGTTCATCAAGATCATTGACTGTATATAGAATGGACAGCGTGGCTCCGCCTGTCACCGTTCTACGTTTTTGAAGCCTAAAAACCCCGTTTCTCTAGCCGCCATTGAGCAGCCAGAGTCTGCGCAGTAGAGAATTTCCGGTGGAGCCAAGAAAAAAAGAGAAATAAAAATATTTATTTCTCCTTCTTCAGAAGGTTTAGTCTCCTTTTGGCTCTTTCCTGAAGTTTCTTATATCCCCGATAAAAACTACTCATGAACGGCAGCTGTCAACTATCGTAAAACGAAACTTATATCGCGGTTTTTAACGTCCAATAACTAATGAGAAACTAACTTCTCAGAAAAAAAACACCTGAACACCATGCAGCCAAATGACATCATCATACCACCTTAGCGTAAAGATGAGAGAAACGTTTCTACGAGGTATCGTAATTTTTTAAAGTTTTCCCGGCTCATATCTGGAATACATGGGGAGGCGGGGCTTATGACCTACACTGCAGCCAGACACCAGGGGGCGGGGCTTATGACCTATACTGCAGCCAGACACCAGGGGGCGGGGCTTATGACCTATACTGCAGCCAGACACCAGGGGGCGGGGCATCTGCTGGAGGCTTCAGTTTGAGCCGAACGTCGTTACGTCCACTCATTATACAGACTATGATCAAGATATTGCAGAGCAATGGGTTATGGGAAGTGGAGTCTTTAAGGCTAGCACTAAAGCTAGCTTTTCCAGAAAGTCCTCACTGCTCCTTTAAGGTGCAACAAACAGGTTTTCGGAAAGTATAAGATGTTTCGCTTTCAAGTAAAGATATAATCGACCAAACACAAGCTGTGGTTCTGTTTGTTCCGTGTTTAAAAGGCTGCTTTGCATGATAAAGTTTGGGAAACCCTCATCTTTTGTCTTTTTTAACCTGTTTTAAATCATAACCATGTGTTAACCATAAGTGTCAAAGAAAGAGAGAGAGTGTCTCTGCTCTCTGACATTGAAAACTGAGGTTTTATTTTCAGACAAAGTTTAACCAAATGTTTCTCAAGAGGTCAGACTCTGATGCTGTTTGGACACTTATTTCTCTTTGTACATGTGTTTTACATCTCGTCAAGATCTGTCGTCATAAACTGGCTCTCTATTGTGAGTTATGAAGACAAAAACAGCCCTGGAACACCCGGCAGAGTCCAGTCAAAGAGGAAGTCCATCCATCAGACCCTGCATCTGCTGGAAAATGCATCTTTCTTCTCATCACAATGGGATCTCATACTCAGGAAAAAGCTTGTTGTCGGAGAAAAATCCGAGCTCAGATCTGCCACCTTCAGAACACAGAAGCTGCATTTCCACAGGGCAGACACTGTTTCAACAAAACAAGCATCAGATACAAGAATATCTCATGAAACAGGACGGGGGAGTGAATGAAAGTACAACATGTTTCTTCGCTGAGCGCAGTTTGCAGGCCAATGTATCAAAAACCTGTTTATTCGGCGTGGATAAAGAAGCGTGGAGCCCTCGTCCCCTCAGAACAAGGCTCACAGCCAGAAGCACATACCGAAACACAAAGACCCCCAGCGAAACCATTAGCCCGAGTCTACCCTTCCATTCTCTCGGCCCCACAAAGACGACAAGGAGCTGCTGGAGGAGCGGAGCCCGGCTGAATCCAGGAGGTGGACAGATTACATGGGAGCGGGAGGAGCTGGAGGAGCAGCTTCTGGCTCAGAAAGAGAAATAAAAGTGAGCGGAACGAACAGGCCGATTATAACGTGGGGGATTTGGAGTTATTTACCTGTCAGCCGCTACCTGCCTGACACGTCTATCACTGCCACTGAACTGCAGCAGAAGAAGAAGAAGAAGAAAACTCCATCCTCAGTTTGAGCATTTCTCTTTCACAAGCTCACTTGGTACAAGATCAGATGTTTAATGACTTAATTACATGCTTAGATACAAACTGAACTTTCATACAAACATGCAGTCTTGGAATCATTTTTCCTCTTTTTACATTCTGAACAATTATTCGCAAATTAGATTTAATCACAATATGACCTGTTGCACTAGTCTTATCACAGACGGTGCAATATTTCTACAACTTAAAATGCATCAAAATATCAGCTGCAGTTTTTGCAGCAGATGTTTTCTGTTCTACACCAGAGTTACTCAACCAAAGAGACAAACTGTTAAAAACTACCTTTGCAAAAGAAACGATCTAAGTGGAGAAAAAGAGGCAAAACAAAAAACAGAGGAGCAATGAAATTTGGTTTGGGCTGGTAAAAAATGGCCAAAAAAGCAACAAAAATTGGCCTATGTAGGGTTGTAATAATTTTATGACTTCATTTATTTTAATCTTTTATTGTCTTGTTTCTTTCATTATCATATCATCTTGCCTACTTTTTTCTTTGTGCATTATCCTATTAACTATTTATTTTAGCCTTTACAATCTTATTTTCTATTCAATATCTTAGCTTTTTTATTATGTTGAAATGCTCAGCCTCAGTATTTTGGGTAAGGGTCATGGCTTAGTATTTCAACAATCAGCATTTGCTGCAGGAAAGTGCTTAATGTTGAAATGGGGCTCAGCATTTAAACGCTACGCTTTTCCTGCAAGGGAAAGCAAGAGCATTGAAATGTGGTGCTCAGAATTTCAACATCCAGCATTTGCTGAAAGGAAATGCACCCCTCCTTTAGTTATTTTTGGCTCCTTCAAGGGCACTTTTGCTTTTTTTGGCTCCTAAAAAGACACTGAAGCATGTGTTTTGGCATCTAAAGGGGAAGTTAATCATGTTTTAACCAGTCAAAGTGGCAGATTAGTGTGGTTTATTAACTAAGAGGGCACCAAGGCTTCTGTTTTGCATCTCAGATTTGCACTTCAGCGCATGTTTTTGCTCCCAAGAGGGCTCTGGTTATGTGTTTTGCCACCAGGAGGGCAGATTAGTGTGGTTTTGCCAACTAGGAGGGAACTTTGTTGTGTGTTTTGGCTCCCAAGAAGGCACTTTAGCTTATTTTGGATCCCAAGGGGGCAAAGATGGCACTTAAATGCTCATATTTTGCCACAGTGTCAACAGGTATAGGTGAAATGTGCCAGTTGTGCTTGGTGTCCCATAGTTGTGATGAGTCTTAAATTAAAAAAAAAAAATGCACATATTGATTCCTTCATCAGGACTTTCAGAATCCTCCTCTCTCGTCTTAGTGTGTTTGACAAATAAGTCCAGAGAGGAACATGTGTTTTCTCTTGGCTGTTTCTCTTTAAGAGCCCCAGCACCTGTTAACCATTTTCACCATGTTGCTGAAAAATGTTCCTGAATACATATTTTTCTGTCTTGTATTGGTGTTGATTTCAGTAAAAAGTCTCCTCCTGCAGATTTCAGCCACTGTCTTACTGTCAGAGAAGTGAAGCAGCTCAGAGCTTTTGTCCTTTGGTGATCATTTCTCTGAGACAGCACTTCATCTCAGCTCCTTTTTTCTCTGTCACTCCTGAAGCCAGAAAGCTGCAATCTGTGCAGGACAAAAACCTGCTGCCTCATTCTGAGCTTTACAGGCTGGTGTTGAGATTTAGGAGTTAAAAACGACTTTAATTCATCAGCGTAATAAGTCAGTGTAGCAGCTCAAAAGCCAACACACATGAACCAGTGTGTTTATCATAGTTAATGCAGGACAACACACATAACTGCTTTTATGGAGCTCTACAATGTTTGTTGTGATTCATCTAATAATGTTAAAGAATAAGAGTGGCACAAACAGATGCATCAGCTGTTTAACTGTTGAATTAATGAATGCAATATTTCTTTAACCTGAAATGTGTCAAAATATCAGCTACAGTTTTTGCAGAAGATGTTTTCTGTTCTACACCAGAGTTACTCAACCAAAGAGACAAACTGTTAAAAACTACCTTTACAAAAGAAACTATACAAGTGGAGAAAAGAGGCAAAAACAGCAAAGAGGAGCATTAAAACTTAGTTTGTGGTGGTAAAATTTGCCAAAAAAGCTACAGAAAAATTGGCATTTAGATTGGGATAAAACCTGTAAATACTCAATGAGTAAAATCAGCAAAAATTGTCAAGAAAGTTGGGAGAAAAGTTGCAAAAATTCTCAAGAATATTGGGAGAAATATTGTCATACGGTCGCAATAATGGGAAAAAAGTGACAAAAAACAATGAAGGTGAAAGTGGTAAGTAAAATGGAAGAAAAGTAGCAAAAATAGTCAGAAGGTAGTTTAAAGTGGTGGGGAAAAAGTGAAAAGTTAATAAAATGGGCAAAAAGAAACAAAAATTTGGCAAGAAAATTGGGATAAAACTTGAGAAAAACACAGAAAGTTGCAAAAATGGCCCAAACATGGTGAATAAGGAGGGAAAAGTAACTAAAATTGCCAAAAACTAACGAAAATTGCCAAGAAAATTCTGAGTAAACTAGTCAGAAGGTAGCAACAATGGGATCAAACCGAGGGACAACAGTAAAATTTGTAAAAAATACAGCAAAAGGCAACAACAATTGGGTTTAACTAAGAGAGTAGCAATAAAATTGGTTTACAGTGCCAAAGCAGTCCAGAAGCAACAAAAATTGACGAGAAAATTGGGAGGAAACTTGATAAATACCCAGAAAGTGGCAAAGAATGGTCCAAAAGTGGTGACAGAAAGAGTGAAAGTGACTAAAATGGCCAAAATGAAACAAAAATTGGCAAGGAAATCCTGAGAAAACTAGTCAGAAGGCAGCAACTATTGGGAAAAAAGTGAGATAAAACAGTGAAAGTGGTAAAAAAAAATAGCCAAAGGCAGAAAAAATGACAAGATAGTTGGATTTGATCTTCAAGAGTAGCAATAAAGTTAGTTTAAGGTGCCAAAATGGTAAAAAGAAAATTGAAGAAATTGCAAGAAAATTAGTCAGAAGGTAGCAGCAATAGGGGAAAAAAGCAACAAAACAGTAAAAAGTGGCAAAAATAGCCACAGGCAACAAGAAATGGCAAGAAAGTTGGGTTTGTACTAAAAGAATAGTCATTAAGTAGCAAAAAATGGTGGGAAAAAATGGAAAAGTGACTAAAATTGGCCAAAATGAAACAAGAATTGTCAAGCAAGTTGGGAGAAAACTTGAAGAATTCTCAGGTGGAAACATGAGAAATACCCAGAAAGTGGCAAAGAATGGTCCAAAAGTGGCCAAAAAGAGTAAAAAGTGACTAAAACGACCAAAATAAAAAAAGTTAGTCAACCCTGCTCAACGGAAGAGACAAACTGTTAAAAACTACCTTTACAAAAGAAACTATACAAGAGGAGAAAAGAGGCAAAAATTGCAAAGAGTGGCAATAAAACTTAGTTTTTGCGAAAAGTGGCAAAAAAAGAGAGAAAAATGACCAAAATGGCCAAGAAGCATTAAAAATGTAGCAAGAAGAATTTTTCGAGAAAACCTTTAAAAAATTCAGAAAGGAGCAAAATTATTGAAAAACTTGACAAAAACTGTGAAAATTGATAAAAATGGCCAAAGTCAACAAAAATGGCAAGGAACTTGGGATTTAACTTGGAAAATAGTCAGATTGTTGCAAAAAAATGGTCCAGAAGTGTTAAAAAATGGGCAAGAAAATTGGAGTGAACCTTGAAAATAGTGAGAAGGTTTGAAAAAATGGTCCAAAAATTGTTAAAAAAGAGTGAAAAGTGACCAAAATGGCCAAAAAGCATTAAATAAGTAGCAAGAAAATTTTTGGAGGGTATTGCAAAACATCCAAATAGTCACTTTGTTGTAAAAAAAATGGTCCAAAAGTGACAAAAGGGAGTAAATGGTGTCAAAAAATTGGCAAGAAAATTGGGAGAGAACCTGGAAAATAGAGAGAAGGTTTGAAAAAATGGACCGAAAGTGTTAAAAAAGAGTGAAAAGTGACCAAAATGGCCAAAAGGCATTAAATAAGTAGCAAGAAAATTTTTGGAGGGTTTTTCAAAACATTCAAACAGTCACTTTGTTGTAAAAAAAATGGTCCAAAAGTGTCAAAAATGGGCAAGAAAATTGGAGTGAACCTGGAAAATAGTGAGAAGGTTTGAAAAAATGGCCCGAAAGTGTTAAAAAAAGAGTGAAAAGTGACCAAAATGGCCAAAAAACATTAAATTAGTAGCAAGAAAAATTTTGGAGGGTATTTCAAAACATTCAAATAGTCACTTTGTTGTAAAAAAAAATGGTCCAAAAGTGACAAAAGGGAGTAAATGGTGTCAAAAAATTGGCAAGAAAATTGGGAGAGAACCTGGAAAATAGTGAGAAGGTTTGAAAAAATGTTCCAAAAGTTGTTAAAAAAGAAGATAAAAGTGGTTAAAATGGGAAAAAATCAGTCCAACTTTAGTGGTAGTTGGTTGTTGTTGTTGTGCCGTAATTAATGTAACTGTTCATGTTCTACAATGAGTTTGTTTAAAAACAGAGAAGATGGGAAAATAGAAATAATCACACAAAAATTACACGTGGGTCACCAGTATCTTAGTCCTGTATCTAGAGGGAGAAGTTTGGAAACCTGCAGAACTGGTTCAGTTTTCATGACTGTCTGTCTCTGATGTGATTTTCTGCCTGTGATCATGTGACCACGATGCTCCAGAGGAACGCCCCCCCCCCTCCCCTCCCCTCCCTGTCGCCTGGAAACACCCGTGAGGCTCCACTCCCACCACGCTGCTTTCTGCTCCCTACAGCTGTGTTTTAGTTACGCTCTGTCCCCGGGTATCTCTGCTGATGGACAACCTGAGGATGGAGTGGGAGAAAGGGGGGAGGGATGTGTAAGGAACCACTGAGCAGAGTGACCTTGGCGAGTTTTCGGCGCCAGTCAACGGAATTCTTCCTGACGTGGGTGAAACCAGAAAAAGGATGTTCTGAAATTCCGACTTTTTTATTTCTGGTAACGACAGGACTTCCCTCCGTCCGTCCTCCTCCTCCTCCGCGCACACACACACAGTTTTGACTCCCACTCAGCTGAGTTATTCATGAGTGGAAAAGGAATCTGTTATTTAAAATAATGGTGGGATTATAATTACACCATGAGCAGACTCAAGGCCATGAGGAGGAGGAGGAAGAGCGACGTGCTTCCTCGTTTTTCCACCGGGGAGCCTGAAGAGCAGCAACAGATAGTGTCGGGTTTTGTTGGTGTGTAAAAACAATCTCCAACGGCGTCAGATGATTAGATGATAAAGCAAATATCTTGTGTAAAAAAACACAGCTATGTTCCTCAAATCTTTGCAGGAAAAGTGTTTTAGACAGAAAACTTCATTAAGACACTTAAAGTCAAAAACAAGAACTCTCAGTATTTGTGTTTTTTCTTATTTGCAGACATTTGGATCCATTGCAGCTGCAGAGAATAATATAAATAAAAGCACAAAGCATCTGCAGAGTCATGGATGAGAGTCACTCTTATTAATGCTGCACTGGGCGACCTTTATAACCCACTAAATCTCACATATTACAGAAATTAGATATTTATTTAAAGGTTATTTTGTACAACCTGCTCAATTCTTAACACTTTTGTCCTTTCACATATTTTTTTTGCTCAATTTTTGGCGAGAATTTGGGTTTTTTGTGACTCCCTATCAGAAAATGTTCCCCAGATTTTTTTCTTTGAACATTTTCAAAATTAAAGTTTTGATTTTTTTTTTAGTTTAATAAGTCAATAATACACTGGGGGGCTAACTTACGACACACTTATTCACTCAAATCTTTCAACCAAGTTCAGTCCTTATCAAATATATAGAAAATATTTCATTGTTTTATCGTGTTAACCCTTTAAATGCCCATTTGTTTACACGTTGTCACTGTATTTATTTTGAGATTTACCGTTAGTTAGAGGGAACCACAAATAATTAAACAAAATTTTCTCCATGAAACTTTTCAAATATGAGTTTTCACATATATATAAGTACTTCACTCCTTTTTGCTATTATTCCACTCATGGAAAATTAAAATAGAGCCAGAAAAAATGTTTGCATTCAAGCAAAATTATACACACCTGGACTCATTTTCCTACTTAAAGGTCTTAATGAGCTTTTCCACCTATTAATAAAATAATTTTCTAATGTGAATCAGCAGTTTTATATGGCAAGAAGGAATTGGAACATTCAGGAAAGAAGTCACATGTTGTTTTTTTCTACCCTGCACAAAATATCTCTTTGGATAAACAGTGTTTTCGTGGCCTTTTTTTATTTGTGGAGAGGTTTGGAAGTTTGAATTTAATAATAAACAATATAAGTAGTGATAAATGAGGGTTTTTTGGCTTATTATGCAAATAAAATGTTGTTGACTTTAATTAAATTTGTGAAATTTAAAAGCGTAAGGATGAAAATTACGCATATTTTAAGATTTAAGCGGTTGTTTGTGACACAAGGACATTCAAACTGTGATTTAAACACATCAAAGTTGTTGTCCTTTATCTTACAGACTAGAAAATTTCATCAAATTAAGAAATGCATTTAGTGTCAAAGCTGCAGAACAGTGCGTAAAGTTTAGACGCAGCTGAAAACCACCGGTTGATTCCTTTAAAACACACACACACACAAACACACACACCTGTGAGAGTCCACTAATAAAAACACACCGTCATGTCACCCACCTGTCACTCAGTCCGAAGAGCAGCAGCTGCTTTCGGAGTTCAGTCTCTTCTCTGTCGCTAAAAACAACACGAAACTAAAAAACTCTGACGCGTAAAAGCGCAAAAGTGAAACTAAACGCGCTCGTGCATCTGCCCGAAAAGAACCTCCGAGTTATTCCTCCAGAGACTTCTTCACTCCTTGCTCGTCATTACTATCCTCTCCCTCTACTATCAAAGTGACAGATTTAAGGTTTGGCCAGTTTGGTGACGTCACATCAAGCCACGCCCCCTTTAAAGAGACTCCAAACAGGAGTTGGAGGCTCATAAATAGATTTTTTTTTCAGAGTGTTTTAAATCACTGGGACAGAATTTTGCACATATTTTCTCATGAAATCATGTTCTTTACAGATGTAAACGTGAAAGCAGAAACGTTTTGCAGTCTGACTCTTTATTAGTCTGATTTCCCAGCAGCCTCAGCCCCCACTCAGAGTTAATGATTAAGAGACTGAACACAATAAAACACAACATGAGGCCAAATCGACCTGTAAGCACAACCCGTGTCCAGCAAGATGAATTATGTTCATCGTAAAATTAGAAAAAAGAGAATCCAAACCTAATGAAACTATTTGTTCGTCCTCCTCCTGCTGCTGCTGCGGTTTAGTTCACATATGATTCACTCCATTCACCTTTCTGTTCCCATGATTCAGTTTGGAGCCACGTCTGAGTCACTGTAATAAATTCTGATGAAGAGAGTTCAACATGAAGAGTCACTGATGTCAGGATCGAAACAATAAAACATCTTATCTGCATCTTGCTCTCTTTTTATTGATGTTTCCTTTAATAGCAGGGCCGGAGCAGATTTCGAGGAGGGCCAGGGGCAGAAATTCAGTTTGGGCCCCCCTCAACCCCCCCTCCGTAGATAATAATTATAATAATAACTTCATTTATATAGCAATTTTTTTAAAACATTGTCACAAAATGCTACACAGAAATGAAAAAGAGAGTACATAAAGCAGAATTAAAAGAGAAATAGAAGAGAAATGTGAGGAGTAGAGGAGTAACAGCAAGTATATAAAATATATAAGAGGTTTAAAACCACCACCAAAAGAGGGGAAGAAAAAACATTTGAAAAATAGAAATCAACAACACTGTTAAAACAAATAATTTAAGGAAAGACAGAGGATTTGAGACCCTGCCTGAGATACTGTCAAAGGAAAAAATAAAAACAGGATAAGACTTTTGAAACACGCTCAGCTAAAATCAACAACGATAGAAATGTGTTTTTAAAAGAGATTTAAATCTCTCTCTGAAGTTGAAAAGAAAAAGTGAAAAGCCTTTTTACACTAACTGTTCACATGACAATTTTGTGTCAAGTGTGGGAATTTTTTTTTCTTTCTTTATAAATAATTTTGTCCAAAGTGTTGTAATGTTTTCCTTCTTGAAATTATGTGCAGCATCAACCAGTTTGGTGTTAATTACCAATAAATGAGGCATAAATAGTGAAAACAAGCATAAAATTTAAAGGTAAATAATGAGAAGAAGAAAAAAAGGAGAAAACAAACCAACAATTTAAATAAAATCATGTTGTATAGTATCTCATGTGTTGTATTGTAACACATACTCAACCTGTGGGTCCTGACCCCATTGGAGGTCACAAGATGATTTCTGGGGGTCACCAAATTATTTTGGAAAAATTTAACTGATATTAAATAAAAAAAAAATTCTGGCTGGGTTGTTTAAGTTTTTTCCTGCTTCATAATTTTTTTCCAAACTTTTTTGTATCAGCTTAATTTGTATAATCTGGACTGCAGAGTTTTACCTGAATTAACTCAACGAGAGATTTTTCATGAACTCCTACTGTAAAAAACTGAAATCTAATCAAATGTGTATGTCTTATTATAGTAAAAAAAAATGTCTTTTTATTCTTAATATGAGCTACATTCAACTGACCAGTCCAGGAAAATGTCTTATTTTGAGTTATTTAAAGTCAAAAATGACGTCTGAATTGCTTGAAATGTGTCGAAAAAAAAAAAAAATTTGCCAATTTGCATTTAAAAAAAAACTTGAGGAGCAAATTTGGGTGATTTTTTTTACTTGTTTCAAGCCAATCAGGCGACATGTTTGTCTTTAAAAAACTTGTGTAAGACATTTTTACATTTTCAAGAAGTATTCTAAAGCATTTCTTAGACAATAATATATTTAATTGATCCACTCAGTGAAATTAAAGCTCCATAATTATTCTAAGACGGTGATGAAACTAAACCTTTCAGGAGAAGATTGTTCCTCTGATTCAAAGCTCATGTTCGTCTCTTTTGTATTTAATTCACATATTCTAACCTGCTCTCAGAAATGTGAGGTCATATTGATTTATTCCGCCGTCTCTCATATTGACCTGGTCTCTGTATTTAGATTTCTGGGACATTTTCAAATCTCTGCTTAATCTGCAGCGGAGACGGTTCACAGGTTTAACGTCGTACAGTCAAATATCTTACAGATGAAATGAGCTCAGATCCCTGCAAAGACCGAGGACAATTTCCAAGTTTCTAAGTCGCTAAAAAGGCGAAAAGGTGAAGTCAGACAATGAGGTTTAGGAAAATAGATATTAGCTTTGTGTTTTTATAGAGACGGAATGAGACTTAATGAGATACACAGATAAAGAAAATCCAAAACATGACTCTGCATCTCTGAGTCCAACAGCTCTGTAGTGACCTTACACAGTTATCTTTATTCATGTTCATGCAAACTTTTTTCAAAAAGCTTCACATTTGACATACAATAAAAATGACCAAGGACCAGCAGCTCATACTGACGAATATTAACAGTAAAGGTAAAATATTAACACTCTGGTTCTCTGTTTCTTCTAAGTGGTTTCTTAAAAAAAATCTGTCTTAAAGAAAAACGTGGGTTTTTTTTAATGGTGGGATGAAGATCTGGTCTTTATGATGGTTGTGTAGAAGTACACTGCAAAAACTGAAATCTAAGCAAGTCATTACGTCTTATTTTTAGTAACATTTATTTCTTGATTTGAGCCACATACACCAGACCAGGTCATAAAAATGTCTTACTTTAGTTTTTTTAAAGACAAAAATGAGGTGTAAATTGCTTGTAATGAGTCAAAAAAAAAATCTGCCAATGGGATAAAACAAATTTGTCATAAAGTTTCTTGAAATTAGAAAGAAGTCTTGATACAAGTAACTTTTTCTTATCCCATTGGCTGTTTTTTTTTACTTGTTACAAGCAATTTACACCTCATTTTTGGCTCAAATCAAGAAAATAGGATAAATGTTACTAAAAATAAGACATAATGACTTGCTTAGATTTCAGCTTTTGCAGTGTACATTTCTTCCACTCAATTTTTAAAAAAATGAATAAACAGAACTGTCTTTTATGAGATTTCTTTTTTCCGTTTGCTTTGCCAATATTAACTTGTAATTTTGAGATTTAAAAAGATCTCAAATCAATATTATAAATAGTCAAAATTTCAACTTTCTAACTCAAAATCTTGACTTTTTCTGTTCATAATTTTGCATTTATCTCACATTTTTGACTTAATGTAGCCCAAAAAAATCTCAATAATACCAGGTTTTAATTTCTTTTTTTAAATAGGGACATGAGCTTCCATATGACTGTTTTACTGGCCATTATAAAATCAATAATTTAATCCCAAATATTTCTGAATCTGCATTCTGAACCCTTTTTATGCATCAACTTTTGTCGTTACTGAACAATTTCATCGCTCTAATTAAGTAGTGTGTCCTCTTATTGTTATTATTATTTTTGAAGGTCAGGATAAAAGTATGAATTTGGGATCGTACAGAATAACCAAAAACCAAACT
The DNA here is from genome assembly GCA_008086565.1 of Thalassoma bifasciatum. NCBI lineage: Eukaryota > Metazoa > Chordata > Actinopteri > Labriformes > Labridae > Thalassoma > Thalassoma bifasciatum. Next base: position 127,994 of record RPOG01000462.1, on the reverse strand, counting down.
TGAATTCTGGGTCTAAGACTTTGCACTGTAACCATCAAGTTCTTTTTGAAACTGTCAGGATTTTTCTTTAACTCCATATTACGTTCCTTCAATTTGAGGTAAATGTGATTTTGCAATTTTGAGATAAAAAAAATCTCAAACTGACGTTATAAAGAGTCAAAATTTCAACTTTCGAACTCAAATTCTGGACTTTTTTTGTTCATAATTTTGCGTTTATCTCACATTTTTGACTTAATATAGCCCAAAAAAATCTCAACAACACCAGGTTTTCTTCTTTATTTTTTAAATTAGGAACATGAGCTTCCATATGACTGTTTTACTGACTATTATAAAATGAATAATTTAGTCCCAAATATTTCTGAATCTGCATTCTGAAGCACTTTTATGCATCAACTTTTGTCGTTACTGAACAATTTCATCGCTCTAATTAAGTAGTGTGTCCTCTTATTGTTATTATTATTTTTGAAGGTCAGGATAAAAGTATGAATTTGGGATCGTACAGAATAACCAAAAACCAAACTTGAATTCTGGGTCTAAGACTTTGCACTGTAACCATCAAGTTCTTTTTGAAACTGTCAGGATTTTTCTTTAACTCCATATTACGTTCCTTCAATTTGAGATAAATGTGATTTTGCAATTTTGAGATAAAAAAAATCTCAAACTGACGTTATAAAGAGTCAAAATTTCAACTTTCGAACTCAAATTCTGGACTTTTTTTGTTCATAATTTTGCGTTTATCTCACATTTTTGACTTAATATAGCCCAAAAAAATCTCAACAACACCAGGTTTTCTTCTTTATTTTTTAAATTAGGAACATGAGCTTCCATATGACTGTTTTACTGACTATTATAAAATGAATAATTTAGTCCCAAATATTTCTGAATCTGCATTCTGAAGCACTTTTATGCATCAACTTTTGTCGTTACTGAACAGTTTCGTGGCTTTTATTAAGTCGTGTGTCTTCTTGTGTGTTTTTTGAGCTCCCAATATTCACAAAGCACCGTTTTGCATCATGCTCAATGTATTTTATTGAACAAGTCAGACGAAAAGATCTGAATATGTACAGGTTTTGCTTAAAGGGACATCCCTGCTGCACTCTTCTACAACAGCGTGGCTCCGTAGTAGAAGAGTGCAGCTAGTAGACTGACCTGCCTGCAGTTCAGACCTGTCTCCCTTTGAGTGAATATTTTCAAAGAGCAATAAAATGTATCCATTTGAACATTACATATCTTGTCTGTAGGTTAGTCGATTGAATGTAGGTTGAACAGAATTTTAGAATTATTTTCAGTTTTTTGTTTAGGTTACGTCCAGCTGTGTGTTCAGTCTGATATTGGAATAAATCAGCAGGTGAACCTCAGAGTTGTGGTTCGTCCTCTTCCCTCTGTCTGCTCAAAGCGCAGATGAAACTCACTCAGACTCAGTTCAGGGAAGAAATGTGGGTAAAGGATGAATCAGCTCTGAAGAATCAGAGAAACTGCGCATTTGTGTCGATACTTTGTCCGAACATGTGAAATTTAAACTCTGAAACTCACAGCCCTCCTACACACACACACACACACACACTTTACGGCGCCTGAGGGGGAGGGCGCATTAATCTCTTTCTCTCTCACTGGTCTCTGTGCTACTGGAGCAAAGGCTAAAGGAGAGGAGAGGACATGAGAGGGAACACATAGTTCCTCCCTTCACTCAGGATTTTTTGGAAAGGAAATAGTCTCCTGCTTCTGCCTCGGATCATAAAACATCACGCTGTGTGTGTGTGTATGTGTGTGTGTGTGTGTGTGTGTGTGTGTGTGTGTGTGTGTGTGTGTGTGTGTGTGTGTCAGCGGCGAATACAGCAAATAAAATTAACAGAAGATACTTGAAGAAGGCAGAGAAAGAATCCACGAATCAGGGAAAGAATTCTTCCTTAATAGGAGGACAAAAAGAAAACCAAATGCATCACCTGAGGCAAACAAACATCTGATTTGCTGTCGTCTCTGCTTCATATTTCAACACGACTTGCTCCAGTTTTAATAAATATTTGTCAAATTTGTGTCTGTTGTTATTGTTATTATTATTTTTCATGGTCAGGATAAAAATATGAATTGCAATCGTACAGAATAACAGGAAACAAAACTCAAATTCTGGTCACCAAGACCTCGCAATGTAACCTTCAAGTTCTTAGCGAAACAGTCGGGATTTTTCTTTTTCTTTCATTCTTTTTTCCAAATTACTTTCCTTAAATTTGAAATAAATGTGATCAAAACCCTGCCACAAAATTCAGTCACAGAGAATAATTTTGTAACTCAATGGGCGTGGCCAGGGTAGACGTCCAAAATTTACAATTTTTTCGCCAACATGCAAACCTGAATGGTTCGTATGTACAATGTTAGATCAGGACTAAAATGCACAAACATATTCAGTGTCTTATCTTACATGTGTATGTCTATTTTTTGTAATCAGACCACAAACACATCAGTATGTCACGCTCCTTTGTGTGGAAATGATGAAACTTTTGAAAACAGCCTCTAGGAATTTTTCTGAAAAGCCACCGTTGCCATGCAAACAACAAGCCAGAGTTTTCAGTGGAAACATTAATACCATGCCCAACTTTGCACTTTCTATAAAGTGTTATAAACACTTCTCGCTCTTCACCAGACTTGCTTTAAATAATGAAGTCATCACATGAGGATCTTGTTACTGCTTTAAGACATATTTGAGACATGGGCCTCAAACACTAAGGTCCGCCCAAATCTCCTCTTTTAAAGAGACAGAGCTAAATGAAACACTTCTGACAGAATCAGAGTTTTCTAAAACACCAGTGAGAGGAGACCAGGATCTTTTTTTGCTGTAAATGTAAAGACACACATTACTCCTCTTTAATGTGACCACTTTCTTTTTTTACTTCCAGGGCCTTGAAGAGATCAGAAAGTCTTGACAGCCAAGTTTTCACACCAGCCCCTGGTTCACTGCTGAAAAGAAAAAAAACTTTCATTGTTTAATAAAAAGTAGAGAGCTGAATGTGTACTCAGATAACTTGGCTAATTAAAGATGGATTAAAAATGAGGAGTGTTCCAGTTTCTGCCAGCAACCATTCAGGAGCTCACAACTCAGAGAGGATATGGGCCTGTGGTGGCAAGTCTCTCTCTCTCTCTCTCTCTCTCTCTCTCTCTGTTAATTTGTGCTTGTTGTTGGCTTTAGAGCACCAACGTGGGCGAGCGAGGGGCGAGTGGTAAAAAAATCCCATAGCAACAAGAAGATAATACACAGATACCAGCAAACAACGTAAATGCAAAGTGGACTGGATTGACCAGTTTCTGTGTGTGTGTGTGTTTGTGTGTAAGAATATCGACTTCCAGCAAAAATGGACCAAGTGCATCTGTTTTTCAGAGCTCAGTTTGTTTTGCTGTGACTGATATTTTGTAGGTTTATGTCCTAGAGGAAAACTCAAAGTCTTTTTTCAAAACCTGGAGGAAAAATATAAGATGTGACAACATTTGGTCGAGCTGACACAGCTACATGTTAATCTTACAAACTGACTTTGAGCCTGAAAATGAAAACCAAACCCATCGAAAAAAAAAACCCCAAAACATTCAACTCTTACAATTTTAGTTGATGTAGCAGCGCCTTGTTGTTTTAGCCAGGATTGACTCAGTTCTTGATCTGGAACTAAAGCGTCAAAATATTGAGAAACAGTGGCGTGTACAGACATTTTGAGGGCAGGGGCAAAAGAAAATGAGGCAAATTTAGCTTATATTGTAGCTTCCTAGAGGGCACTTAAACACATGTTTTGGCTCCCAATAAGGCACTTAAATGCATTTTGGCACCAAAGAGAGTAGTTTGGTATGTTTACACCAGCTAATGGGGCAGAGAAGTGTTGTTTGCAAACCAGGAAGGCACTTGGAAGTGTGTTGTGGCTCCCAAGTTGGCATTTTGGCAATGTTTTGAGCCCAAGTTGGGCCACGTTTGCACATGCTTTGGCCCCCAAAAGGGCACCATTGCATGTTTTGGCTCCCAAGGGTACACTTTGCACATGTTTTGGCTCCCAAGAAGACACTTTTGCACATGCTTTTGCTCCCAAAAGGGCACTATTGCACATGTTGGTTCCCAATGGGACACTTTGCATGTTTTGGCTCCCAAGAAGACAGTTTTATACATGTTTTGGCTCCCGAGGGAACACTTTTGCACATATTTTGGCTCCCAAGAGGATGATTTTAACATGATTTGTCCCTCAACTGGACACTTTTGCACATGTTCTTGCTCCCAATAGGACACCTTTGTTCGTGTTTTCGCTCCCAGTGGCATTTTTGTACATGTTTTGGCGCCCAAGAAGACACTTTTATAATGTTTTGGCTCCCAAGAGGGTACTATTGCACATTTTTTTTGTTCCACAGTGGGTACTATTGCAAGTTTCGGTTCTCAAGTAGGCATGTCATCGAAGGTCGGCTCCTAAGAGGGCACTAAGTAAGCTTTTGGGACACTTAGAAGACACTTTTGCACACTTTTTGGCTCCATCAAAAACATTTTGGATCCGCCTGATGACCAGCATAAATATTGTATAGTTTGAATATATTAAACAAAAGAAAAAAAGAAAAAGGTTATGCGTAATTATACAGGCTGTTAAATTTCTAACTTCACTTCTCTTATATGTGGAACTGATGTAAGTCTGAGTTATGTTGTTTTTCTTTTCTCTACGTGGACAGATACGGGACCTTACTTTCTTGATTTTGCTTTATTCTGCACAACACAGAAAAGTTCTAAGTCACTTTTTTGAAACAACTGTGCAGCCCATCTCTGCTCATGTCACGGTCAAAAGCGCATTTCAGAAAACTTGAAAAGTGCCGCTGCTACAAATCATAACTCTATAAAGGATAAAAACGGCAGCACAAAAAACAGATGGTTAAAGAATTAAAAATTAAACAACAGACACCTAGACATGTCCAAAAAGGAGTGTAAAGAAAAATGTAAAAATCTGCCTTTTGATATGGATCTAATGGGGCTACATGAACTGTAAAGACATCCCCCGGTGGATATAAGTGGAACTGCAGCTTCTTTCTCTTTCCTTTCTCACAGAGTGAAGTTAGAGCTTGGAAATCTTTTCAGTGCAGACATTTTAATGTGTGATAGTTTTATAATCTGAGAAGGCAGTGATGTCGAAGTTTAAACACTCTTGTTGTTGTTTTTTTTAGAGTGTCCGCTAACCGCTGTGGATCCCATATCCTGGTTAAAGAGGGAGTCATTCTCAAAAACTGCTGCAGGGGTTTTGTGTCTCTGGTCAAGGGCCGAAAGCAGCCGGTGTCCTGCCAGAGAATTCAGAAAAGGCTCTAAATTGTCAAGACAAGAGAAGGATTTCCACGGGGCTGGAGGTACAAGAGTTCAAGGTAGCCTCTCCTGCTCCTCCTCCTCACTCCCACGCTGCTCCACTCCGAGCGTCCAGACCACAATCCAACGCCGGGAAAAGCTCAAAGGCACTTTGTTAGGAAACAGTCGGGGAAGGAGGTGATGTCAGTGCCGATTGTTTTACTCTGTAACTTCATGTTTCTGTGAGTGATGAATGATATAAAACCATTCTCAGCTTTTTAATGAAGGGTATCCTCTCAATGAGCAGAGAGAAAAGTTGGAGATTTGTTAAGTACAAGGTGAAAAATTATCTCCAAATATTTCTGTTTCCCCACTTTAGTGAAGATCTTTCCAACAAATCCACATACATTTCACAAATACTTTTGTAACATATGGTATCATGGATCTTGTTTACATAGAAGTATATCTCTTTTTATATTTTGATTTTTTATGCACTAAGGTCATTATCAGAAGTACATATATTTATGTATCACAGACAGACATATGTCAAAGTATATGAAGGATATTGCTTTGAAGTCACTGCAGTTTTTTTAATGGCAGGAGGATTCTATAAATTCATATAAAACAAATATTTTTGTGCAAAAATAGTCCTTACTAATTGTACATGCTATAGCAAAGCGTGGAGCCATTCATGTAATTTTCAAATATATCTATGACAGAAAACCAAGGTTATGACTAGAGTGACTTCAAAAATTGGGTAAGATTGACTCAAAGACATCAGGAGGATTAAAAAAAATTATGGACGGCTGTTTATACATGTATATCCTGTCAAAGTCATGCTTCACTAGTAAAAATACAGAAAGTTTTTTGTTACTGGTGGCTTAATTGTGTATGAAAATCTTTAAAGCTGCACGACAGTAACAGAATGAAATTTTGTTCCTTGTTTCTTGTTTCATTCTTTAACTTTGCACTTTGAAACTGAAGGGAAAATGTTCTCAAACAGGACCACACTCATTTCATGAATTAAAAAATTGCAAGAGATAAGTTTTATTTAGTTATACAGCTCTTTTTTTGTAACTTACAGAGCCCCTAAAGGGACAAGAAAAGGTAAAAAAAAATAATAATAATAATTTCACGTTCGCACTTGAAACTTTTACATGCTCACCTGAAACCTTTTCTGGTGCTCACTTAAAAGTTTTAGGTGACATTTTTTGTACATCCAACGATAGCCACAGAGCTGGTCAGATGTTTGAAGCTGTCCCTCTACAAAAATCAAACACACGATCCAAAGCGGTGAATCCTTTACGTCGAAACAGACGTGGTGGTACAGGTGATGATACGCACGCACTAACTCTTGTATCGTCACTTTGTAGAGAAGAAAACTGTCAGGTGTACATCTGAAGCATTTCTAGTGCGCACTATGGTTTCAGGTGTGCACCTAAAAGTTTTAGGTGCACACCTGAAAGGTTTCAGGTGAGCACATAAAAGTTTCTAGTGAGGACGTAAAAGTTTCAGGTGAGCACGCGAAAGTTTTAAGTGCGCACGTGAAATTATTATTATTATTTTTTACCTTTTCTTGTCCCTTTAGGGGCCCTGTAGTAACTCCCTGCTCTACATAAAAAGCTAAAGTGAAGACAGCACGTCTGATTTTTACACATGCAAGCGTAAAAGCAAGAAGAGCACACCTCTTTTTTTTCACTTCTACAACCCCAATTCCAATCAAGTTGCTTAAAACATAAATAATAACAGAATGCAGTGATTTGCAAATGATGTTTAACCTTAATTTGATTAAACACACCACAAAGACAAGATAGACGCAATTGTTTTTTGCGAATCTTCACTCATTTTGACTTTGATGCTGACAACATGTTCCTAAAAAACCTGGTTGTGTCACTCAAAGTCTAATTTTTCTTTAGTTGAACCAAACTGTTAGGACTCAAACTTTACACTGAACAATCCAAACCAAAGATCCACCTTCAGGTTTGATTTCCTCTGATAAAAACCTGATATGAAGCCAAACCCTGAAACCTCAGACTAAAACCAGACCCTTGAATCATCATGGTTTCCACTCGCTCGCTCGCTGACTCGCTGTGGTCACACAGGTGTGTTTTAGAGAAATCTCCCTGAGTGGACGGACGTAAACTCTCACATCCAGAGCGGAGGGTGTTTTTTGCGTCGTCTGGCCGCTCTCTGCTGCCATGGAAACGTGGAGGTTGTTTACTCAGGTCGGCCCTCGTGCTCCCAGAAGAGTGAACTGATTCAACTTGTGTTTTTCCACTGTATGAAATTAGATTTCTGCTCAGATATGATGTTTTTATCACAACTCTTCTGGCGGGAACTAAACTTCCTGTTTACCCCGGATTTTGCTTCAAGAGAAAGTCTCATTAATGGGTAATGAATAACTAAAAGTTTCTCATTTCGATGCAAAGAAAACCTCATTTTCAGATCCATATGTTTTCTAAGCTCTGAGCAGATAAACATTTCTCTGAGGTTTAAAATCAAACTCCTGCTCCAGGCATCAGTCGAACAGAGAGATCAAGAGGTCATCAAGCATCATTATCCACCTGGTTGCTGTGCAACAGGAGTTTTGACATAGAATTAGCATTTTCTACCTAATACCTGGTAACAAGAGGATAATGATATTGAAAATAACAGAGAAGAGAAGAAGCTGCTGCAGGTTCGTCTGCTGTAGAAAGGGAGGGAACATGATGCTCCATCACAGAGAGGAGAGCACATTACTGAAGTTAAAAAGTCTCTGACACGTCCCCTGAGGGATCTCAGACCATTCTCCCACCAGACGTCATCCTTTCTGACCCAGACTCCGGTCTCCAGGTCAGCCCCCCCTTAAAAGGAACCCTGGCTCCCAGAACGTCATTTTCCTAAATGATCAGTGTTTTTACCAGCTACATAAGAACGATAATAAAATCTCTCAAAATATCTTAGTTTGTATAAAATTTGAAAAAATATTTTCCCCTGTAGGCCGCCATTGTTGTTTACAATAACGTCTGGGTAGTGAGGTCATATGGTTGCACCGGGCTGGATCTCATACAGGATCATATAAGTCCTGGAGCGGACTTCAGTGGTTTCCCGAGGAAGTTTTGTGGGTTTGTGTTGGAAAATAGTCGGCACAGCATTTGGCTTTAGTCTCCGTTTATAATGACCCACACCTGTCAGCTCTTTCATCAGCATGGGCCGGCTAAATGCAGCAAATGCTTCTGGGGAGAAGTGGCCAGAACATAGCCGCGGCTCCATGGGAAGTTGTTTACGCCCACAAGCCATTTCCCACAACTTCCTTCTTTTCTTGTCTTTTGGGAAGCTGTGCAGACTAACATCAGTCTCCTTGTTTCCTTTGGACTGAAAAGTTCACCCAAAAGCAGCCACATGTGGCATTATTATGTTTTTTTCCTCCTCAAACCTCGTGACTTACGGCGACTAGTAGTGAGGAAACGGCCAAATCCAGATGCTCGGCACCAAGCAACCAATCTACGTCATCAACCCAGAATGCATTGCGGCAGTAAAACAATGGCTGCGCTCGAAGGATAGAAACTGTGTTTTAAACTGTATTTTTTTTTAAAAGAAAAACCAATTCGTTATGTCTTTAACAACAAATTCTAGTTTGAGACAAACATTTAAGCAGATTCATGCCTGTTAGTCCTGACAGTCGGGGTTCACTTTAAAGGTTTTCTTCCCAATTCTTCACTGATTTTTCTTTCTTGGGCCCTGAAGCTGCCCCACAATGAGATACTACACACACACACACACACACACACACACACACACACACACACACCTGGTTTCGGCTAAGTCATGGACTCATGTAGTTTGGAAGTTGTTCCCGGCTCTTTAGAGTTGTATATTTCTCTCTAGTTCCTCCCAAGCGTCCAGTTTGAATCCTTTGATTTCCCGCCCCTGCAGCAAAAGTCAGGCCCCATTTTTGGGATGAAACACAAAAGTATTGTTGTATCTCAGCCTCCCATTTACATGGAAAGTTTTAAGACAGCTGACTTAAAACACCAACTTTTGAAAACGCCTTTCAGAGTGAAATTTTCGCCGTTTCCACTGTTGCCGTGTAACCGACAAGCTGGAGTTTTCAATGAAAACCGAAAACAACAGTTCCCTACCTTTTCTTTCTCGTGCCGCTGAATCTTCTGTCTTACTTCTAACAAAATCTGCATTTATAGCACTTTTTCTACAATCAGAGAAAAAGTTTTAAGTATAAACTTCAGCTGATCCGCTCACCTCTTCTTCAGCCTCCAAACCTTTCTTACACACACAGCTCCTACAGTTATATCGCCACCTACAGGCCTGATATGATACTATAGAGGTTTAAGTCCAGCGTTTTAAGTTAACGAAGATTTTTTTAAGGCTGTTTTTGCGTTTGGACCAGCTTGTTGTTGTTGTTTTTTCAGTTCACTGGGGTTCCAATTGGTTCCTTTCCAACTCTGGTTGTTTGGTTTAGTTTTTGGGACGCAGGAAAACAAAAAGTTTAAGTCTCATGAGGAGAAACCACAGAAAAATAGGCTCAAAGCTGTTTCATGTAGCTTCTCACTTTTGTGTCGTCCTTTTCCTTCCGATGAAAACCTTGAGTTATAATTTATGGCCATATGTTCCCGCGTCTAAGGACACGAAGCAGCTTTCACCGCGTTCACTGTCAAAAGGTCCAACTTTAGTCGGCTTTATCGTGAAAACCTTGAGGGGACTTTCAAGTCACGTCCACCTTCAGAAGGATTCGGAACCACAGTGAAATATGCGAAAGATTAAAGTGGTCAGAGAGTCAAAGACACAGATGGTCCACATGTGGATACACTTGTCATGTTGGGTGAAAAGTAATCCAAAAGAAGGAAAAAGCATCTTTAAAAGTCTGTATCTTAGATTTAAAGATGGGAAAGGTGACATTCTCTCTGTTTCCTGTGCTATCCTCACCAAATAAAGTTTTCAAGCCCCAAAATAAAACTTCATTCTTACTCAGTATTCACTCCACAGGTGACATTTCTCTCACTTTCAACCTGAAGTCTTCAGGTCAGACGTTTTTGTCTCAGAGACTCTTGGATCATTTCTTTAACCCTCTGGTTCATTGTGTCTCTGCACTTTTCAGCTGTTTTAAGTCATTTCCTCCTAAACGCAGCAGTTTCTCAGCTTGTGTCCAGGTTTTCTGCCTCAGTGTTTTTATTCTATGAAAAAACAAAGTGTTGTCAATGTTTTACAAATGTTTGATTTTGTGTAGAAAGTTGCAGACATGACTCAGGGGGTTAAGAAGCTCAGCAACTATAGAACATGCAAAATAATCATAGAGTTACAGAAAAAAGCAAGAGTTGCATGAAGTTCATGCTGTTTAATGCTGAGAAGGTTCAGAGCTTGTTGTCCACTTGAATGGACGTCTGTAGCTTTGTGAATAAAATCAAAGATTCCAAAATAAAATTTGATTTTTTTTTTCATATTTTGTGCATTAATAATAATAATACATTTTATTTCAAGGCGCCTTTCACGACACCCAAGGTCGCCTTACAAAGGGTAAAAAACACATAAAAACAAAATAAAGTTAAAAACAGCAACATAAAAGCAATAGAATAAGGGACAATATGAAAACAGCAGTTAAAAACAGTAGGTATTATGAAACAGATGAGTTTTGAGTTTTGATTTGAGGATGGGGAGGGTGGCATTAGAGGGTTGATACCAAATATTTAACCAAATGTCCTCTCGGTGGCCAAAAAGTGCTCTTAAGCGCACTCTTGGGAACCAGGCAAGGTTGTAAGTGAACTTTTAGGAGCCAAAACTTGTGCTCAAGTGATGACTGGGGGCCAAATTAAGTGCTTAGTGCACCCTCAGGAGCCAAAATGCACTCTAACATGTTCTCTTTGGAGTCAAAATACATGCTCAAAAGTTGTCTTGTGACTCCAAACGTACCCTAAAAGTACACCCCAGAAAGCAAAACCAACATAAAACCCACACTTAATTACCTGTTTGGGAGCCAAAACTCATTCCAAATTGAAAGATGGGTTTGAGTGCCTCCTTCTGAGAGCCAAAGCACATGCTTGAGCGACCCTTTGGGATCCAAAATGCACACTAAATTACTCATCGTGGAGCCAAAACGCAGACTGAAGTGCCCTCTTGGCGAGCTGAGATGGATGCCAATAGCACCTCTTGAAAGTTAAAAATAGACACCAGTTTCCTCTCATGAGCCAAATTAGTGCTCAAATAAACTCTATGGAGCCAAAACCTTCTGAAGTACCCCCCAGGGCACCAAAACACATGCTTAAGTGAAACAAAAAAAGTGCAATGGAGCCCTCTTGTACACAAAATACCCAGCAGAGTGCACCCCTTGAAACCAAAACACACACCAAAGTGTCCTATTGTGAGCTCAAACACACAAAATTATTCTTTTGGGAGCCAAAATAGATGCCAAATTATCCCCTTGGGAACACAAACACGTTAAATTATCCTCTTGTGATCAAAAACACATGCCAGGTGTCGTTTTGGGAGTCAAAACACAGCAAAAGCATCTGATAGGGAGCAAAAACACACTAAATTATCATCCTAGGAGCCAAAACACGTAGTAAAGTGACTTAAGCACCTCCTTGGGAACCAAAACATGCAAAATCTAGGTTTTAAACTCGCCTTACTTCTTCTTTTCGCCCGTGCACACTTTTGCTCTGAGTATTACTTTGTGTTGGAGTTTGAACCCAAAACACTGAGAGAAGGAACTGATGCTTTTTTTTTTAACTACAAAAATTTAAATCAACAAATGATGGCTTGAAGTTTGCAGGGGAAACAGTGAATGAACGGTAAACGAGTTGTTATGACATCTTAATCACATGACGTCCAAATAGTTACATAGGGTGTTACTTCTTTTTTTTTTTAATTCAAGGATCTCAACAAGAAAAGCCCAGAAAAATGTTTTGTTTTAACACATCAATGGACTTAAGTGACGCTTGAATTGCTTGACAAGACTTTTTATTTTTTATGTTGCTCAAATTCAGCTTGGATTTCACTGTTTTGCAAATACACCTGAATTTCTTTAGGATAACATGTATTCTGATTTGTTTTCTCTTTGAAATCTTGATAATAATCAGATTTCTTCTCCTGGTGAAACTCTCCAGAGCAGCTTATCTTCCTCAGAAAAACCATTTAGTCTCATTAATTCAGGGCCTGATACAGTAAACAGACTTTTATTACAGAGCTGAGCTGTAACCAGAGAGGAGTGTTTGCTCACTTTTAATAAACGCTCACTTTCAAATCCTCGAAGCTTTATGGAGAAACGGGTGAACGCTCACGCACCAGGATCTAATACTTTTCATTTGACTACGGCTTTACTGGTGAGACTTCTCTCAAAAAAGGCAGAGTTTCCTTTTTTATTACACTTTTTTTCTCCCTCCACAAATAGCCGACAGACACTTGAGCGAGGCGATGGCGATGGCGATGGCGAGCAGGCCCATCCTCACGATGACACCATTCATCTCTGACCTTTCTTCTTCTGTTGTCGCTGCGCCGTCTCCGACAAAGGAGCAGGAGGAGGTTAATGCAAGTTTGGCAGGAGAGAAAAAGGAGAAAAAGGAGATTGAGGAAGGTTCAGACTCCTCTTTTTTCACTCCCTGTATTGTTCTCTTGTTGCACAAAAGGAGCTTTCAGAGTTTGGATGTGATGGAAAAATGAAATCTGGAGTAAAATCAGGAATCGTGCGACACAAGGAAGAAGGAGAAGACTGTTCACTCAGAGAAAGTTCTGGTCTCTGAGACAAAAGTGAGCCTGTGTTTTACCTGCTTCACCTGCTCTGCATCCACATTTAAATCTGTTTTCACTCACACCCCCACCCTGAACTCTGGTGGGAGGGGGGAGTGGACACCAGGAGGATAAATGTCGCCCTCTATTGACCAAAATCTTCTATTTTCAGACATATAATCTGCTTTTGTTGACTATTCTCATGATGCATTATCTTCTTCACATCCAGGAACCTCTAAGTATGGAAGCCCATTTATGCCAATTAGAAAAAATAGAAATGTTTATTTAGAATTGGTTTTTTTTTTCAAGTTATGATGAAAAATATTTAAGACAAGTCAAAATTTAGGGATTAAACAGCAACATTTCGGATAAAAATTTCATTTTTTTAGATGAATTATTTTTGAAAAAAGTTCAGTTGTAAGATAATAAGTCGAAATTTTGAAATATAACGTCAAGTCTTTAAAATGAAAAGTGAAAATTTTTGAGGAAAAAGTAGAAATTTTGATATAAAAGTCATAATTTAGGGGTAAATTATGAAATAGAAATTCAAAAATTTGAGAAAGAGTTGAAAAATTCGGATATTTACGTCAAAAGTTTGGATGAATTACCTGAAAAAAGGTAGAAAAAATTAAGACTAAAAATAGAATATTTGAGATAAAAGTCATAATTTTTAAGATACAATTCTGAAAAATGTCAAAATTCTTAAATAGAAAAACAAAAATTTGAGATAAAAATTCAAGTTTTTGAGAAAGAGTCTGAGAAAAAAGTTCAGTTGTAAGATAATAAGTAGAAATTTTGAAATCTAAGGTCAAGTCTTTAAAATGAAAAGTGAAAATTTTTGAGGAAAAAGGAGAAATTTTGATATAAAAGTCATAATTTAGGGGTAAATTATGAAATAGAAATTCAAAAATTTGAGAAAGAGTTGAAAAATTCGGATATTTACGTCAAAAATATGAGATGGATTACCTGAAAAAAGGTAGAAAATTAGACTAGAAGTAGAATTTTTGAGACAAAAGTCATAATTTTAAGATACAATTCTGAACAATATCAAAATTCTTGTATAGAAAAACAAAAATTTGAGATAAAAATTCGAGTTTTTGAGAAAGAGTTTGAGAAAAAAGTTCAGTTGTAAGATAATAAGTAGAAATTTTGAAATATAACGTCAAGTCTTTAAAATGAAAAGTGAAAATTTTTGAGGAAAAAGTAGAAATTTTGATATAAAAGTCATAATTTAGGGGTAACATTTTTAAGAGGGACTCAAAATTATGAAATAGAAGTTCAAAAATTTGAGAAAGAGTTGAAAAATTCTGATATTAAAGTCAAAAGTTTGAGATGAATTACCTGAAAAAAGGTAGAAAATTAGACTAAAAGTAGAATTTTTGAGATAAAAGTCATAATTTTAAGATACAATTCTGAAAAATGTCAAAATTCTTAAATAGAAAAACAAAAATTTGAGATAAAAATTTGAGTTTTTGAGAAAGAGTTGAAAAAATTCTGAGATAAAAAAACAACATTTTGGGACAAAAATATCTGGAAAAAAGGTAGATCATGAGAATAAAAGTAAAAATTTTGAGAAAAAAAGTAGACATTTTGATATAAAAGTCATAATTTATGGGTAAAATTTTTAAGAAGGACTCAAAATTAGGAAATAGAAAATTCAAAAATTTGAGAAAGAGTTGAAAAATTCTGATATTAAAGTCAAAAATATGAGATGAATTACCTGAAAAAAGTTAGAAAATTAGACTAAAAGTAGAATTTTTGAGATAAAACTCATAATTTTAAGATAAAATTCTGAAAAATGTCAAAATTCTTTAATAGAAAAACAAAAATTTGAGATAAAAATTCGAGATTTTGAAAAAATTCTGAGATAAAAGACAAAAGTTTGGGACAAAAATACCTGGAAAAAAGGTAGATCATCAGAATAAAAGTCTAAATTTTGAGAAAAAAATAAAGATATATGGTCAAGACCTTGAAATCAAAATCAAAATTTGAGCTACAAGTAGAAACTTTGAGATAACAAGTAAAGATTAAGATTGAAATTCAAAAATTTAAGAGAAAAAGTCAAAAATTTTGAGCTTGAGAGTTCGAAATCTAGAGTCAAACTATTGGGGAAAAATCAAAATCATGCCATAAAAAGTCCAACATTTGAGCTCAAGAGTCAAAATTCTAAGACAAAAAGACAAAATCTTGAGATAAAAGTGACATTTTGAGATAAATAGTTCAATTGTTTTTGATAAAAAGTCGGAATTTGGACTTCTCACTATAGATTTCAACTTTTTAGTCTTAAAATGTTGACATAATATTGGCATTTAAAAGCTCTTTAAAGCCAGTTTTTCAGTTTAATATCTGTAACAGCTGCAGCATTTTTTTTTTAAATGTGTTCCCAAAAGTTCCAAAATGCAGAAAAGTTAGTTTTAAACTGACAGTCAGATTGAGGAGCAGGTGTGAAAACTAAATTGAGCAGCAGACGGAAAGAAACTGAACTCAGAGTTTGACACGATGATCACGTCTCTGAACGTGATCATTTGTTTTTCAGAGACACTAAACGATGAAACAACTGAGAGAGAAAAAAGAAAAAACTGACACACAGATAAAAGAGCTCTGAGATAATTTCCTCACTCAGGGAAAAACCTGATTTTATTAGAAGAGTTCAGTTCTCGTTCGTTTTCTTTCTCTCTCTTTCTCTGCAGAGCTGCATCCACTCGTCTGTTTTCACTGAAAATCTGTTTTTCTAAGAATCTGCTCTTTGTTGATTCACAGAATCTCTGCGCAGCAATTTCTGCTTCCACAAACGTTCACGGAGCTAATAAGAGCAGTTTTCCTCTGTTTTCCTCTGTTTTCTCAGTCACTGCTGAACAGAATAAACCAAACAAATGTGAGGAGCACTGCAGATTATTAAAGGAAACATGGAAAACCACAGATGTCATCATCATTATTATAATTCTCTTATTGAAGAAACAGTACAGCTCATGTTTTTGATCCCAAAAATGGCACTTGGGCGCAAATTTGGTTGCCAAGACGGGACTTTAACCAGCATTTAGCTTCTGAAGGGGCAATTTTTGAAAAGGCAATTTTAAGTATATGGGTCAATGACAAAAAGAGGGTCTAAAAACGTATTTTTAAAAAGTTCTTTGAAAATGGATAAAAACATATTTCTGAGAGAAGAATTATGTTTTCTAACAGATTTTAGTAGTTGACCAACATTTCAAAGATTTTAGGTTCATTATTTTTTAGTATTTTTAATTTGAGCACCCAAAAATGTCAGGTGGTGCAACCAAATATATGAAAATATATTTATATGTTCCTGTTATTTTTTCTGTGTGAAATTATTGGCAAGTATCTCTCAAGTGTCTGTAGTGACTCATACATTTTCATTTTGTGTGTTTCATTTCTTTTATTTGTGAATAAGATAA